>JAAOAS010000443.1:0-20632 GCA_013396035.1 Fusarium pseudocircinatum
TGGTCATGAGACCCTCAACGATACCAAACTTGTCGTTGATGACCTTGGCGAGGGGAGCCAGGCAGTTGGTGGTGCAAGAGGCGTTGGAGATGATGTCGGCAGAGCCGTCGTACTTGTTCTCGTTGACACCGACGACGTACATGGGAGCGTCGGCAGAGGGGGCAGAGATGATGACCTTCTTGGCACCACCAGCAAGATGGGCCTTGGCCTTCTCAGTGGTGGTGAAGACACCAGTAGACTCGACGACGTAGTCGGCGCCGGTCTCGGACCACTTGATGTTGGCGGGGTCGCGCTCAGAGTAGAACTTGACAGTCTTGCCGTTGACGACAAGGTCGTTGCCATCGTTACCGACCTCACCCTTGAAAATACCGTGGGAAGAGTCGTACTTGAGCATGTAGACCTACGTAAGGGAGTTAAGGTTAGCTTGAGGCTCAAAGCTGAATGTGATATGGTATGGAACGTGGGGCAGTGAGGGGTAGCTTGGTGGGCCATGAGGCATTGCTCGAGTGAGCATTGCCCTCTGGTACCATGCCATGACACAAAGCTGGCGACAGCTCGAGGTGCCAATTACATGACCCGGCACAATGTGTATTATGGACGATATTTTGCGGTGACTTGCAAGCTCCAGCCGAATTACGACGCGGGTTTAAAGAGTCGTGACAAAGAGACGAGCTCCCGAGGAGTGGATTGTAGGGTTGTTTGTAGTATCGAACGAGCTCGCAGGGGGTCTACTTACGGCGTAGTGAGGCTCAATGAAAGGATCGTTGACAGCAACAACCTCAATGTCGGGGTGCTCGACGGCGTTGCGGAAGACGATACGGCCGATACGACCGAAACCGTTGATGCCGACCTTGATGGGAGCCATTTTGATTATTGTAGAAGAAATGGTAGTTTCTGTTTGAGACAAGAGAGTCAGATGGGATATCCTTAGGACAAAGAGAGATGGAGTGAGATGGAGAGGAGAGAAGAGCTGAAGAGAAGGTTGAGGTTGAGGTTGAGGTGAGAGAGGGGGTGGGGTAATTTATAACTGTATGACGGAGGTCGAGTGGAACGGGAAGCTTTTTTTTTTTGCTGAGGAAGGTTGCCACAGCACATGGAGGGAAAGAGCAAGTAGGCTAGAAGTGGGTGTGGACTGGAATTGGAATTTGGGACGTCGGTGCAAAGGAGGGGCAGGGCGAGCAGATGAGGCTAGAGAGACGGAGGCAGAGAGACGGAGGCAGAGAGACAAGAGACAGAAGGGTAGAGCTCTGAATTACAGAGCTCGATGCCCCGAAGGAGTTCTCCCTCCAGCCTGTCTGTCTGTTCCCCTCCCTATAGCAACACCAATGCCATGCCATGCCATGCCATGCCCGTGTCATCCATGCCAATCAATGCCAACCAATCCATCACCCATATCGATTGACGTGTCGTCGTATCGTCTTCTCACTATGTTGGATCGAATGCAAATATGATATGACATGACAATCTGTTTTGCTGGTGGAGAGGCAAGAGGAGAAGTTGAGAGGCAAAGCAATGCATCATCATCATCATGTTATGATACTGATGCGTGGTGGTGGTGATGATGGTGGTGACGATGGAGGTGGAGGGGTAAATTGTTCACATACCAAGAAGTTTGTAATGGAAGTTGTTGCTATGAAGCTGAGGATGAGAATGAAAGGAAAGAGAAGAGAAGAGCAGTGTGAGTGGGAGTAGAGGTACATATATGAATTCCCGGACAATGGATTGCCTTACCTTATTCACTCATCCTCCCTCTGCTCTCTCATCAGATTATGCTCTGGTCTACCATTAGCAACCAACCCACTTTGGACCATCAACACCACATCATCAATCATCCCACGAACATACACCCCTGTTGCCCGGGGGGTACAGTACATACAATAGACTACCTACCAACCTAGTGTATCATAACAGCAGGGGCCAATGGAACATTCAATATCGGATGAGAGGGTGGGAGCTCTTTTTTTTTTTTCTCTCACTCACTAGGTAACCTAACGTTAGCTCAGTCAGTCAAGACCATCATGACCAATTCACAGCCTTGTTGCTGGGCATGACTCTACTTCTTAGTTAAGGCATTACATTCTTTCTCTGGACTTACAAATCCATATCCATAATACTAGGTACCTATAGATAGTCCTCTATCTCTACTTGACGTCTTAGGCACTACCCTCAGCTTCATCATGTCTCATACCCCACCACTGACGAGAGCTTCGTAGTGGGGTGATGCCCTGAAAAGCTACCTCCCTGCAATATGCCCCTCCCTCTCAAAACCATGTATCTTTTCTACCCCTCCATGAATGCATGAGGTGCCACTCTCTGTTGATTCCATCGCTCGCCCGTCCACGTCCACGTTCATCCTTGATATTTCTGTAGGTGCCGCCGAACAAGGCACCGCATTCTACCGTGCAACTCTCCGTGATGGACAGACAGCAATTCGATACTTGATTATTCAAGGAATGCGTCACTTGTCGATCAGATCAGATGTTTTCACACAATCCCATCTCTGTCCGGAGCCTCCGGTTATAGTGGACATGAACGCCTCATCATCTTGGGCTACATACATACCTACGATACGATGAGATCTGTAGGTTTTACGCCGCAAAGTTGCAATGCAATCCCTGGCTCCCCTAGATATTTTGCCGCCATATCATCCTATCCTATCCATTCTCACTCACTTTGCCAACCCATAATAATATGCTTCTATCTTGGTTTCATCGTTAACGGCTGCCGCCGCCGCCGCCGATGAATATGCACGTCCCTCGCTCGACATATTGAAAGCTCGGTTCGCCTTGTTCACCGATCACAAACGAGTCGTACGGTTCCGAGTCCTCGCTACCAGGCAATTCTCGTATGAACTCAATCCTTCGTGAACGTGTCTTCTTGTTTCCATCTCGTCTTTCGATATGCCTATCTCCACGACGACAAATGTTTTTAATTTCCTATTTACGTATCCAATGCTTTGCCCACTTATACCGGAGTCACCTTAATTGAGCTAGAAGCTTCACCACCGAGACGGTGACACTGAATGAGGCTTAGTACCTGATCTTCGCTCGAATCTAGCTGCGGGTTTTTTACAGCTTGTGTTGCGTCTTTTACGCAATGTGGCGGGGCTGTACTCCGTACGTTCTCGGTCTTTGAGTCGCGGGGGGGTTCTGCTCAGTCACAGCATTGACTCGATATCGACATGTAAACATGATATAATACAATGATAACAAGCTGTTGCAGCCCATCATATCAGTTGTTCTAGTTCAAGGATGCCCTACTTTTACCAGCTTTACTGTCTCCAAAATCTAAGCAATAGGGTAGTCAGTATTGACCTCGTACTGTTTCACGCTACCCTGTTGTCCCTCACCTCTCTTACGGTGAGGTAACAATTGTTGAGAGGTATCATGATGGGAACAAAAACAAAAACAGCTCAACTAATAGACTCACTCAATTCAGTTCAGCCCAGCTCAAACATGAACTCACCGAAAACAGGGCCTCTGTCGGCCCGTTGGTAGGCCACGAGCTTCCGCGGACCGACTGTATTCGCTTCTCCTTACATTGCCCTTCTCTACTGCATCACATCAGATCAGCCCAGTCCATGCCATGCCATCTGTAATGTCAGTTCCATCGCCAAAACGAAATCCGCTTATCTGACATCGGGCCTTTGTCGAGACCCCTGGGTGTGTCCAGCATCTATTTCCAATCACCAAAAATGGAGTCCCTGAATCTGCCAGAGCCCTATCATATCATGCCTACAATTCCATAGAACCACGGACCCTTATGGTCTCATATTCCTCCATACTGACTGTATGTATCTATCTTGAAATCTCACCGAGATTCCTCACCTGAGATCGAACCTCTCCTGACCTGAGTCCACCGGGGCTGACCGAACCCCTGCCCTGTCTCTTCCTATCCTCCACCATGATCCCTGAGCGAATCCAGTGCTAATCTGACCTGGACCTGGACTAGCTACATCCAGTACAGCAAGCACATCCAAACGTACATACATACGCATTGCAATATCAGTTCATGATATCGATCCTTCTGGCATTACTTGAATCACCCAATACTACTGATAGTAACAATGCCGAGATATCTTGATCGACATGATTTCAAGCCCAAGCCCACATAGGCTCTCATCATGTTACGTACAAAAACTCGTCGTCGAATAGATCCCAAACCCTTACAATTCACTTACATACTGAGATGCAACTTCTGACATACATCATTCCCGAATAATCCCTGCTCCTCCGATCTAGCCCGTTCGTCTCCGGGACTCAACCTCCTGCTTCCCTCGGTGCTTGACCGTTCGGCTACGGCTGCCGCCCCGGCTCCCGCTCCACGTACCGGAGCATCACGGGATCACGGGCTTGAATCGGCTCAAGCCTCGCATGCCAGGGCACATGGTAGGTTCCAACCTCGTCCGTCCCTCCGTATAACCCCATACAACCCCATCATTCTCCCCAGATGTCTCCATTATCTTACTCCATACTCCCTGCCCCGGCTTTTCAGCCTCTTTTTCGAGATCCCACTCGCCCGGCCTCACCCGTTCCCGGCGCACTTCGGGATCCCCAGGAACGACCTGCCACATTATGCCCTATCATGTCCATCTATCATGGGTCTTTCTAAACCTTTGATGGTCTTTTTTGGCATTAGCTTCCCTCTTTCGTCATCTTCCCGCGGCACCATCATGCACCATCATGATTCTCGACCATTGACCTTTATGGAAACATATCCCAGTCACTGGCCAAGCCTCGTCAGGCCTCATGATCATCGCGCACTTCCTCCAAGGTGCAGATACCGTGTCCATCTAATGAGATAACTTGATTTTCAATATTGTCTTCAGATCCGGAGCCACAGACCCGAAGCTAGCTGTGCCATGCAGTCTTTCCCGTGCAGGCTGTAAGTACTTGACGTGAAACGGGATCCACTCACCAAACGCCCACTTACAGCCCGTTTTGTTCTTGGCCCTGTACACATATGACTGGTTGTAAGAGCATCCATATACAAGAACACGAGCCAGCGGATATCCATCTCCGGAACATGGGAAAGACCGCTGCAGGTGCCCTTTTAAGCTGAGACTCGCTCGTTGCCAATCATTCTGCGATAGAGACAGGGGCCGGACCACACCAGATATCTGTTCAGCCCGCACTACCTTAAGTTTGTTTCTCGGCTGACATCCCATCCCGTTGTCATGCCTTCACTCAAAAGCATCGACATGTAGAGACCACTCGCGGCCCTCCTCGACCGCTCGGAACTCGACCGCGCCCTCTGGGAAGTACCCAGCATCCTTCCACGCCTTCATTGTGGCCCCGTCATATGGCCCTTGAGTGCCGTTTCCATCGCGTCCATCTATCCATCGGAACTCCCACATTGTTCCCGGCTTCACCGCTGCCTGTTCATCCTGGTTTGTCTGTGAAGCTTCTGGTTCCACCCAGTCCTCGCCTGTCTCCTTACGATATGCTCGGACGAGGAGCTCTCTCTCTTGTTCGTAAATCTCCTCATGATCCCGGCTCAACAGCTTATCCGCAGCTTCTGTGATGGCATCAATTGATGCCTTGATCTTCTTTTGCTCCGCATCCTCAATGTTCTCACCGCTATTAACCTCCATGCCTTCAGCACCCTTGTTCATCTTCTTGAGCTTCCACTTCGGGATCCTTTTAGGTTTTGTTTGCTTTTTGCCGAGTCGGGCTAGAGCCTCGAGTGGCGTCTCAGCGCGCTCGAGATTGAGTATCAGAGTCTTGAGCAAATCTGACACGAGGACCTCGTCGTCCTCTAGGCGTTGCTTCCGTGCCTCAGCCTCGCGCTTCTCATGCGCGGCGGCTGCCTTTCTCATCTCCTTCTTACTGAGACCTTCCAACCAGTTGTCGTGTACAGCGTCAGGGTCGCCACCTTTGCGAACGTAGTTGCCATCTTGGTCGAATTGACCTTCTTCCATTTCTTGCTTCAGGTTGAATGCTTCGACTTTGGGGGCGTTCTTCTTGAGACCTCCAGCCCCGACTTCTTCATCGATGCCCTCTTCTTGTATGGCTAGGTCTACATCTGCCTCGTCGTCGCTGCTTTCATCGTCGAGTCGGATGCCCCCCTTGTCTCTGCTGGTGTTCTCCACGCCTTCGATTTTATCCGCATCTAGGAACCGAACTTTGTTCTTCTTGCGACCATTCTTATCGAAGTCTCCCTCCTCGGGGATCTCTTTTTCCCCACCAGCATCGTCCGCAGCAAACATATCGTCGTCGTCATCATCATCACCAGCCGCAGTACCCGGTGCTGCAGGGTCAGGATTGGTGGCGTCGTAATTGTCGAGCTGCTCAAGAATGTCGACTTTGCCTCGCTTGCGGTTCTCGGCGCGTGCATTGAAGGTTTCGTTATCTGAATCACTATCATAACCGTCGAGGTTGACAGCTCCACGTTTCGTAGCTCCAGATACACCGATGACATCGGCATCGAGGATAGCATCTTCTTCGCGCGCGTCAGGCGCAAGCGTGGAGGGATTTCGAACGTCAAACTTGACTTTCTTAGAATCGCCGCCGTCTTCGTTATGATGGGTACGCGCAAAGTTCTCGCCATCGCGCTTCGGGCGCGCTGCCGAATATCGTGACGCCATGGCCACTATTGATTGATTTGTTGAGTGCCAAGAGTATGAGGATTGGCAGGGTATTAGTCAGAGTGAGGATTGCTTGAATTGGACACGCAAAGTGAAAAGATGAAGAAAGCTTGATGGAGCTTATATGTATGTCTGTTTTAGACTTCTGAGCATGGGTTCCATAACCCGCTATTCTGGTTGGGGCAATCAGCTCCACTAAGCTGATGTTAGTTGACAGGTACCTGAACTTGGGAGGACATACAGTGCCTTATCAAGTACCTGTCTCAAGGACAATCGGCAGTACAATTAATAGCAATAGTAGGGCTTTAAATTCAGTATCACATGTGTTTGAGTACTTATCAGGGTTCTTTTCTTTTGAGTTTGGAATTAAATGTTGGAAAAACAAGTGAGATGCCTTATTAAGCTACCTACTAATATAAATTGTACTACCTACCCCGTAGCGTCCTTGCCCGAGTCCCTGACAAACCAAACCAAACTGCGTCATCAAGAGCTGCCTCTGTAGCCTCCACGCGCCCCACGTTACCTGTGGCTTTGGATCTTCAACGAACATTGATGGAAGCTCATCCTGTAAACATTTCAACCTCGCAACTGTGAATCACCGCCATCCTCCCTCCGACTACTTAAGACGCACGGTTCTTCTCAGGAGCGTAAGAAAACAGAGCATCTTTTCAAGGAAGCCGATTTACTTCCTGACCGCCTATATCTTCAAGTCCTGCACTCACGAGATCCCTAAATCGACTGCAAACCAACAGACTATTGATCGCCATGGTGAGCCACCATGCCTCATCTTACAACTCGGTTCGCTAAAGGACACACACAGTATTCAGGCTTCGGCGGTGGGTTTGATCCCGCTAACCCCGACCACCTCTACAACATGGCCCGCCATGGACGACGACCCATTGTGCAACGATTCGACGAGTACTATCGATGCTATCCTCTAGTCATGGCCCCCGGAGCTGAACGACCAGAACTCAACTACGGTTCCAAGATAATTCTGCCACCGTCCGCTCTCGACAAGGTGTCTAAGCTTCATGTGCAGTGGCCTTTGCTCATGGAGTTGATCAACGGAGAGAAAGGCAGACATTCACATGCGGGTGTGCTAGAGTTCATTGCGGAGGAAGGCCGAGCATACATTCCTCAGTGGGTATGGAGAGACGCTGTACTATTGAAAGGTCTTGTCACTAACACTCACTAGATGATGGAAACTCTTGGCATGGACGTTGGCGACATGATCCAGGTCCGTACCACATCGTTGGAGCTGGCCAAGATGGTCAAGCTGCAGCCTCAATCCGTCAACTTCCTTGAGATTAGTGATCCCAAGGCAGTGTTGGAGAAGGCTTTCCGCAATTTTGCCACCCTGACCAAGGGTGATGTCTTCAACTTCGCCTACAACGATGAAGTCTATGATGTGGCCGTTCTCGACGTCAAGCCCGAGACGGACAAGATGGGAGTCAGTATGATCGAGACCGACGTGTCAGTAGAATTCGCGCCCCCAGTCGGCTACGTCGAACCTGAGCGCCAGAGCGGAACCAGCACCCCAAGAAGCACACGAGGTGGTGTCCCTGCTGGAGGTCTGCTACACAACCAAGGAACCATGGCGCAAGCCATCAACTACAGCGCCATTGCTCCATCTGTGACAAGCAATGTGACAAATTTTCTCGGAGAGGGTCAAAAGCTTGCCAAGAAGGGCAGCAAGGCTCCAACACCCAAGCCAGCTACTCCGGTTCCTACGGTGGAGATTCCAGGAATGCCTAGGAGGCGTGATGGTGCCCCGGCAGCTCTCCGTCTACCCCCTAATAAGCTTTTCTTCGGATACGAGATCAAGCCAGTCAAGACGGACGCCGATAAGGAAGAGGAGAAGGAGAATGCCAATAGGCCGCACTTTGCTGGCCAAGGCCAGACACTTCGAGGTGCCGTCAAGAGAAAGGGAGAAGGAGACGACAAGATCAAGGCCCCCGAGAAGAAGGGTACCAGCGAAGGAAACAGACTCGACGGCCGACGGCCACGATGAACAAGGACAATGCAATGAATTGGACTGGCGTTTGGGTGGTAGGGCAACGTAATTTAGAGCTTGGTTCGACTTATACTGGGCAGTCTGTCATTGTATCCCGTGTGAGTGACTGATGTCAACACGAATGAACAAACATGAACACATGCAAGATACGAGTCTCATGCGATAAGAGTCACGAAGTTACGCCTCAAGATGTTTGACTTTCAGCGAATGATTACTCGTTGTCCTTTTTCTTCTTCTCATTGAGAAACCTCTTTTGGTCTCTATCTTGTGGCACTCACTCGCAGACGAGAAACGAAAAGCATTTGGTATGAAAGACGGAGACACTGAAAACCATGCAGAACATGCCATATTGATACATGCATGAATCGCGAGCCCCAAGGCATCCGCATGCGTATGGCTATTTTACTGCCGCTCTAAAAACCAACACGATGAAAGTCAGAGATTACGTACATTCAAAATGTAGAAACAAGAAACGTTGGCCTTGAATAGAGTCCGTCATCCTTCATAAAGTGGCTTTGTGTAGGACAAATACGTGACACCTGAGGAATCGAACTTCTAAAGCCTTCAGAAGGTGAGTACAGAGAGAGTTGGCCGTCTCGAAAGTTATGCAAACAGGAAATTACTGGATTTGAGAAAAGAGTGACCATAGGTGGACAGCTAGTGAGCATCGCTAAGCAGAAAGTCGCGATGAGGATTCCTCCGTGAGAAGCTTTACAAGAAGCAGAAGATGACTGGCGTATCACATGGGAATTATCTGTGTACAGGTGAGATGCGTAGTAGGAAATCAAAGCGAATTTCATATTGCGAGGGCTATCAATCCAGTTCTCCGGGGCTATAAATCTCCCCCTATTATCTCGCCCCCTATCAATAGCATCTCAAGCCTCGACATTACCAGCCCTTCAGATATCTGTCCTTTCATGATAGAGTTGCAGCAGTGTCTAAGCGCTGTCAACATTGGCAAGCCAGTTTTCAAACTTGACTTCCTTCTCAGCAGGAGAAAGGCTATGAGAATATCAGTATTTGTATTAAGACATGCGTACCAGTCGAACATACCTGCCCCCAGGCTTGCCCTGGATACCAACGGATGTCTTGAGATCCTCATCGTCGTCCTCGTTCTTGTGCTTCATCTTCTTATGGACAGGAGATCCGACCATTGTCTCCGCATCATCGTCCTCCTCGTCCAAGTTCTCGATCTTCTTCTTAGAAGGAGTCGCTCGCTTACGGCGGGTAGCAGCCTTCTTAGGTGTAGCAGTAGGAGTGCTGTTGGCAGGATCGCCATGTCGACCCTTGAAGTCGCGCATGATGGACTTGCTGAAATGCTGACTGTTTCTGGTAAGTATCTAGCCGTGATGTATATGGCGATGCGATTGGAGGCTCAAGGTCCTTAAGGGAAAGACAATATGATAAAGATATGAGAAAGCATGGCGAGACTTACGAGATGGCGTCCTTGGTAAAGGAATAGCCAAGGGCTGCCATTGAGGCATGGACCTTTGGCCAGTTGAAGCGCATGCGCTCACCTTCCTGAGCACCCATGATCACTGCGACGCACAGGTCACGCTCGGCGTTGGCGTCCCACTTCTTCTCAGAAGGAGGCATTGCAGTAGATGAGAGAATGTCTTGATGTAGAGTAAAGGGTGTTGCCCTGGGGATGAGGGATGGAGATGCAGTATGTAAGGAGGAGAGGAGTGGATGAAAAGTGTGGAGGGGAAAGATGGAGGAGGGGTGGATGGAAGAAAAAGAGTGATTCTAAAGAGTGAACGGAAAAAAGTCAGAGGGTAGAAAAGTCTCAGTGAAGGAAAAAAGAGAGATATCTTGGGGGATATAGCCTGCGTGTGGCCGTGCAACTGGTGGAAGCGCTTGATTCCTCTGCCTAGTAACCGAATGACCGACGACGCCAACACAGCCACGCAGTGAATATCATTCTGATACTGATGTATCTAGAGAACTTCGAAACTTAAGTATCTACAAATATCGCATATACAGGAGAGTCCAAATTCTAAGTATCCCATGGCAATGGTCACGAGAATCGGAATCAAACATGTAGATTACTCGACAGGCATCGATTAGAAACAGTCTGTAAGTATACCATATATACTTGGCCAATATGGTATAGCTGTTAGTGAGTACCAGATGAGACCTTGATGAATACTCAGCAAACGTGTAGATGCGCAAGGGATACTCGGGACATGTGCACCAACACTTCACGATATTACAACAGACTACACAAAAAAGAAGAAAAGTACGGGTGGTATCTTTCAATTCATCGCAGAGACATGCTCTTACTATTGCCCTCAAATGGCAAATCTCTCATCGTAACATCCAAGGCACATGGAAACCATCCTAGCCTAGTTTTACCCCTATTTCTCTGCGATAGGCATGAGCCTGTTGATCACCACTCCAATGTTCATCATCCGTCGAAGACTCAACTTCCAAATCCCATGACAGTGGAAGCTAGTCTGTTGGTCTTTTAGCCGAGAGCATATGTAAAAGTATTTGGACATTAACTCACAAAATAGAAGAAATTCGGATCTAGATCTCACCAACGGTGACCTCGTCCTCGGGCTCGGACCTATAAGACAGTCAGTAAGGAACCTGGAAGTTGACTTGGTGAATTCCAGCGTACTTAGTGCGCTTAGCGCCCTTGGGGGACATGAGTTCCTCCTCCACGTCTTCCGTCTCCATCTTCAGCTGCATCTTCTCATCCTCCAGATCCTCGTCCTCGTCGACGACGGAAGCAGACTTAGTGGCCTTGCGCTTGGAGGGGGTACGCTTGGCAGGCGTCTTGGTACTGCCAGCAGCGCGCTTGCGAGGAGTACCATTCTCGGAGCCACCAGAGTTCTGGATGGCGGTGGTGTCGCGGTTCTTGCGCAGCTTCTGGACGTGCTGGCTGTAAAGACAAACATGTTAGCTGCTGACCTTTGGAGCTGTGCGTGCACAAAAGACAGAAAGACAAGTACTTGATCGCGTCGTAGGAGTAGGAGTAGCCCTTGCTGCGCATCTTCGCGGCGACGTTGGTAAGGTCAGCCTTGTTGGGCTTGATCTCTTCGAGAAGAGCGAGGAGTAGATCCTCGTGCGAGGTCGCATCCCAGCCTCGAGTAGGTTTACCAGCACCAGCAGGAGCAGCACCAGCAGCGCGGGGAGCCATGACGGTGACGATGGACGATTCGATGAAGGGAAAGGGTTTATATGTTTGTGTCTTTTGTTTGGGTAGAGAACTATTGATGCCAGATGTTGAATGAAGAGACAGGAAGAGATGAGAAGAGGCTCAGAGAAGAATTGTCTGAAATGTGGGAAGGGAGAAGGAGAAATGAGAGAGAGGATGAAGAGGTTAGAAGAGAGGGGAAGTTGAGATGAATGAAAGTGGGGGATGGGAAAACAACAGTGACCAATATGCAACAGCAAAAAGAAGCCAGAGTTAGAAATCGTACCGAAGAGCGCCCTCAGTGAAGGTATAGCCCTTTTGCTGAAGATCACCCATGACGTTGCTCCAGTCTTCAGCACTTGGCTTGATGTGTTGAAAGAGACTGATCAGGATGTCTTCGTGGACGTTGGCATCCCACTGCATGACTTGACGCTTGGCCATGGCGACGACGATAAGGAAAGGATAGAGAAGGGGACTTTTGAGGATGTTGATGAAGAAGAAGAAGAACGTAGTTTGCTCAGTGTTGTTGAGAAGTTGAGGAGACGAGAAGATGAAGCAACAGAGGATGATCTCCCCCGTAGGGATATTTGTACTCACTGAGCCCTAAGGCTTAGAACAGAGGAGTGAAGAGTGAGGCCATGTTTGCACAAAAATGTGAATAGCCTCGCATAACCTCGAAGTGAATCAGAGTGAATCACTTCAAGAGCAGCACAGCAAAAAGACAGCTCAACGATCAAAATCAAAACAGAAACGCCAACAAGAGAGCAGCAAGAAAATGTTATCACCTACCGCACCGCGTCAAAAGAAGTGGTATACCTGCGCCCCTTGATATACTCTTCAATAGACGACTTGACCGGAGGAGTCAACCCCCCGCTGACCTGAGCGCCAGTGTAGAGGCCAACGACGAGATCCAGGAGGAAATCGGCATTGTCCCAATCACTCGATTTTCCGGGCATCTTGAAGATCGGTTGTCGTTGTTCGATTTGGTAAAGTTGAAGTTGACGATGTGGATGGGGGTCTAGATGTCAGGGGTGATGATGGTGGGAAGAGAAGAAAGCTGGGTAGAACCGATCATGAGATGAATTTATATCCCCAAAGAGAACAATGAACTTTATAGCACAGAGATACTCTGAAAGTAGCGGCTGTCATTGTCTCAGCACAACCACCACCGTAGTGACTCGAAACCTGCGTCTCAGGCACTGCCTCGCACTGCGGATATCAGTGTAATAGAAACAATTTACTCCGTACAAGGCTGGCATTGTTACTGTCCTACCTACTACTAAACTTTCGGCAAATCCGAGAGAAATGATGTACGCTCTCGACCAAGAGACTCCAGCTCTTTCTTCTGCTAGCCAAATCCCAGCCCTTTTTCTTTCATATTATACACGCACCAAGAATGTTCTTTCTCCAAAAACACAGTCCTCGCTCGCTTATTTCTATCCCACCCCTTGCAAATGCAAGGGAAATTTAAGAAGCTCCTACTCTTAACGCCAATGCCCATGGTATCAATGTTATTCTACAAGCAAAGTCGGTTGCTATGCCTCACCATAAGTAGCAAAACTGAAGGGAATTAGTTAACAGACCATGAATGAGGAGATTGACAAATACTTACTCGGAAGCAAAGTCTGTAGACCCATTATGAGCTGCCAGGGCCAAGACAGCTTCATCATCCATATCGGTATCCTTGGGGGATTCAGGCGAACTTAACCGTGGCCGTTTAGCGGCCGGCTCATCATTATCGATATCCGCTTCGCCGTCAGCGTCAGCGTCAACATCAACATCGGCGTCAGCGTCGGCGTCGCCATCAGCATCGATATCCTCGTTGGGATGTTGCAGAGGCTCCGAGGTTAAAGCAGCTTCAGAGTCCTCATTGTTCTGCTCAACAGGTGCATGTTGAGATGCAGCACTTGCATCGGCTGCTTCACGGGCCTCTCGGGGGGCTTCCTGGGAGACATCCTGAGATTGGTATTCAGTTGAGTTTTCCTGCCCTGGCTGAGGCTGTGCAGTTGGCTGCGAAGCCTGATCAGGTTCGTCCTGTTGATCTGTTTGAGGTTGAAACTCTGACTGGAGCTGTTGATCAGGCGGAGGTTGCTGCTCTGGTTGAGGCTGTTGGCCAGATTGACTGGATTGTGCATGCTGAAGAGGATGGAGATGAGTAGGCGCCTGGGGAGTGTCAGGGGCACGAGGGGGACTTGGGTAAGTTATCGGACCCTGAACCTGAGGTACGTTGCTGGGGGGAGGAACTTGTTGAGTAGGAATCGCAGGAGAGATGTTGCCAGGCTGTGCAGCAGGTTGAGATGGTAGATGAGCGCCAGCTTGATGATTGCCAGGAGGCACACCATAAGATTGGACTGCCTGGGGATGAGGATGGGGGTAGGGAGCTATGGGGTTGGGCCCAGGAGCGATACCAACCGGCATGGGCTGATCGGTGGGGATTTCTCCAGCTCCTGGAGCAGGAACAGGAGGCTGTTTCCTGGGCCGACCTCTTCCAGGACCAGGACGACGGGTGATCGGATTCATAGTCGGATCATTCCTGCGTACAATATCGCCGTTAGGTCCGGCTGTCTCTGCTTTATTCTGAGCTCTGCGAAGCCCCTGAAAATGTTGTCTAGATACATGTTAGGTCTGTGTTGCTTGAGAAATTGGATCGAGTGTAGTAGGGCTTTTGGTGTATATGAGGTGAGTTGAGTATGTGTTGTGTGATAATCAGTGGATGTAAACGGACGACTCAGGTATAAGCCAACTTGACGCGTAACGACCACCAGCACGAATTATACATCGTGATGAGTAAATGGTGATAAGGTTATAAGAATGGCAGAGCCATTGGGTATAGACAAGTATGACAGTATAAAGATATAGGTACTCACCGGCAGCCTTCATTGGTGAAGCCATAACCCAGGCTCCTCATATGGTTACCAATGGTGGTCCATTCTGAGCCGCTTATGACGCCAATGTTTTTGACAGAGAGAATAGTAAAGAACAAGTCTTTGTCAGCCCTGTCATTCCAATTTTTACTATTCATGCTGGATTCAAAGGGAAATAGAGCAATTGTCGACGTGACAAAGAACGATGGGTTATAAGGCGGCAACGCGACTGTAGATGGTTAGACGCTGTTAAGGCAACGGCTTGGATCAATCAATGGGAAAATTGATAGTGTAGGTAGAAATTGCTAAGGGAATGGGGAGCCCGCTGAGGAGAGGCGCGAGGTTGGGGGGATAATGATGGTCCAAGCTTCTTGGCATCCATTACCCGGGGAAAGAGAACAAAGGGCACTTCGGCTCCGGATGAATATTGTTTCCGAGTCGAGAAGCCTAGACTATCAATCGAGATTCATTGGGTGATGGACTCGAGAGCTTTGCTTTTTCGAGATGTTCTATTTAGGTACTGTATGTATGTTTGCTTTATCGACTGCTCGCTTAGATTTGCACAATGCCGAGTCCAGTACGGAGTGGTTGTCGGGCAACAATCCTCTCTCACTTGCTTGTCGTTGCTGTGTACCTCAGTTTCATACCAACTCAAAATGGTAAATCAATCAACATATTAGACTGCACAACAAACAAAATATGTAAATCACGGGTTTTTCTGTGGTTGTGATAGCAAAGCAAAGTTCCTAATGATTCAACAAGTCAACGTGATAAGAAAGACCACCAGCAAATCACATTGACAACCCCATTGATGCCAACGTAAACAAACGGTTACCGAAAGAGGATTAGCCAAACTCAACGTTAGATCATGTACTACTCCGTAGAAACGGACTGAGTGGCAGAGGAGGGACCCGCCAACATGCGCCACAAAGTGAAGCAAGGGATTTCAGGGGGACAAGAAAAGATGACTTGGAAGTGGAGACAAGTTACGAGGTCCCCTCACGTGCTTTCGTTCCCATTTCCTGTCCTCATGAGTCTGAGCAAGGTCCCACCAGCTGCGCGCCCGTCGCGTCTCCCACCCACTTCATCTCATGCCCTCCATAACGACCAGACATTGGTTTGAGGACGATACACAACCATGAAAGCTTTCATAATTACTAGAAACGAATGTTTCAGCTACATTTCATATACTCGAGAATTTTTCCGACTTCCAAAGCTCTTGCGGTTGTTGAATTGCTGCTTTTCATCCTCGTCGTGACCGATTGCGACCACCAACTTTTTTCTAGGCTACACCCCTCAGCTGAGCGTCAAGAGGCAAACAGGCAAAGCAAACCTCGGCGGATCGGCTGCATGCTGCAATTTCTTTCATTCTTGAGCCTCGAGACCCCGATCCTTGCTCTTTCTGATCTCTCTCGTCTCATCACAAGCAAAGTAGTCAGTCTGCTTAAGCATGCATTCAGTTTGAGCTTGCTGCACACCACCATAAGCTTGAGCTCAAGCTCAATTCATCCCCCTAACCAATTAAACATTTGTCTGTATAACTACCACGAGGCCATCTGAACAGGATATCTATCGCCATGGATCGCCGCGTCGCCCAACCTGGTCCTCTGTAGGTTTTCCCCTGCGTTGTTGCATGTTGCATGCCCAATGTGCTATTAACTATTCGTCGGTGACCCGCGCAATGAGTCACACTTTGTGGTTTCACCCATTCCTAGGCTTGTAATCCCTGTTCGGGTATACTTTAGCTTGTCCTTATGTGTCTATTTAGAAAACTTGTCTCTTGTCAATTGCCGTTGGCTGGCTACTAACCTTCAGCTTACGAGAATTAGAAGAGTGATGAAAGAGGGGAAGATCAGCTAGACCGGTTTTGAGCTAAACCACTTAAACCTAGACATTCCAGTCTCAAATGAACTCAAGTTGAGAGTGAGCATATCATTGTCTCAATTGAACAATCATGTATTCTTTTCTCATTTTGAGATCTCATCTGGAAGCAATTTTCCATGGGACCTGCGGCACCGCTGAACTGTAGTGGTTGCAGCACACCCTGCCCTGGAGACAGGGGCCATGGTGCGCTGGGGCCCGGCGGTCTTAGACTCAAATTTAGTGGGCTTAGCGGGGGGTCAGCAACCACTTTACGCGGTGTTCGCGCAGACCGCAGCCCCTCGTCGCGCCCCAATTTCCATCAACGGGAGGGATCGCCTGGATCCGACAGGAGGAACAGGCAACTATGGAGCATCGTCTGCATCATGGATCGTAGCATTCTCAGACATTTTCTCTCAATGGCTTGCGCAGCGCATTACGGCACATTGCACGATCCATGCTGTACTGTGCTGTGCCTGTACGGGGATGCTCGGCCCCCCCTGTATCTGCCTGGTTTTAGTCCCCCACAGAGACGGGACAGGAGGTGTGTAGGTGTATGTATAAGGTATGGATGTAAGTTGGTGTGTGTGGCATCACATTTAGGTTGGATTGGATCTTAGGAGACAGCCCAGACGACTCATACGTTAGTAGGCACTATCTGCCTGCCTACATATAATACGGATCCCTTCCCGTTTTCCTTCTTTCCATCCTCTTCTTCCTCCCCTTGCCTCTTTCTGCCTCTTTGTGCCCTCGTGCCGCATCACCTTTGCATCGTGTCATTCACATCACATTCTTCATCAACTCCAAACTTAGCACTCAAAAGGAAAACCATACGCTACATATGCATTCATAAAAGACCTTTCGCTCAGCTGACCCTCCTCTTCAACGACCGGTTTTCCGCCGAGACCGCTATCTCGGCCTGTTTCATTCCCGCCTCGTCCGTCCCGTTGGCCAGAAAACCCTCAACGTCTGCCACACCATTCATTGTCCACTCACCATTAACTCTTTTCGTCCACTCGATCTGTACCTGTGTGTGCCTCAGCCTCGCCGATTCCCTCTCATCGAATTCACGGCATTAGGTTTCACGATAACAGACTCCATCGAATCAAGTCTTGATCTGAAAACGTACAGCCTCGTTTTCGGTCAATATACTCATCCCGAAAAGTTAATTCACGCTCAACTCAGGCATCTATCAGCCCAAGCTGCCTAAAGTTTCCACTTCATGTTCTAATCTATATATCCTTCCCTCCACTTCTCCTCATTCTGCCTCCTTCGACAGCCTTATCTCCACCGCCATACACCACTTACTCTCCTCTTCTCCCCTTGACAACAATAAAGTCTATCTAAGATGGCTCCCAACAGCGAGAACGCCATGGCCCGGTTTCTTCTAGCCATTTTGAACCAGAAGAACCTTAAGGATGTGAGTTAATTCTATCGTGAACGTTGCTCTGCTTCTCCTCCTAACGGCGGTAATCCCAGATCGACTGGAATCAAGTCGCCTCAGACCCTGTTCTCATCGAACCCATCACAAATGGACATGCCGCAAGGATGCGCTTTGCTCGTTTCAAAACCACAGTCCTTGGCACTCAACCACAGAAGAGAACTCGTCCTGCCGACCCTACAGACAAGTCTCGGGTGACAAAGGCAAGGAAGACACAACAGCCCAAGAAGAATAGCATCGGAAACTCTGAGTCAGGTTCGAGCGTCTCATCGTATGCTCAGGTTCGCCAGAGCCCTATCATCAAGCAAGAACAGAACCAACACGCGTACATGGCACAGTTCTCTCCCGCCTCTACTTCCTCCCCTTTCCTCAACGACAACTTGGACGACTTTGGTTGCAGTTCTCGATTCCTCACTCCTTGCAGTGATGATATGCAACAAGGCCTCTCCATAAACCCTGCTTCACTCGAAGACACCAGACAGCGAAATGGATTTGGTCCTTCGATGGATTGCCCCCCTGACTTCATGGCCCAACCGGCGATCCATGACTTCATGACCATGGGGCAGTCCCATTTCCATACGTTTGACGCCGCCTGTAATGAGACATCTTACAACTCGGCTCTCGGCGATGCACAGAGCCCAGCTGCTCTTGATCTCAATGGCGCCCCTTCCATGGCAGATTGCAGCTCTGAATGGCCTGACCATTTCAACGACACTTCTTTTTAATACCCACACGGAAAGCATGGAAACCCCACGGATAGAGGGTTGCTTGTGTACAAAATGGTGATTTGCTAGATTGCGTTTGCTTGATGAATTGATGACAATTGCTTATTCGATATGGTTGCTTTTCCTATGTACTTCTGTCAGGGTTCTGCTTTACACAATTTCCAACCTTGATCCAACAAAGATGACTATCACAAGTCTCTACTAGGATCAACATCATTTCAACGATGAAAAGAATGCCAGTTACTGGAAGACTGCTTTGCTGAAACTTATATATTGCTCTGGAAGTTGTACAATAGCGTTTTTACTCGCAGTCTAATTGAGAGAATCATTTATCGACTCCTTCACAGCATGTGCCCATATTCATATTATATTAACCATGTCAGTTACATACGAGTGTAGTGATATTGGCATTCTGATTTGGCAGCGGCTTGTTAATCTGACTTACACTTGGCAGCAACATTGTTCCTTAGAAGCAGTGCCAAACACAGACAAACCTCACCAACAGCATAACTACAGTAAAAAGAGAACCCTAGGCTTTAGTCTCAGGAGCAAGTTCTCGCCCTTATAATGCGCTACAGTTATTTGGTGTATCCACTAGCTCTCTCAACCATCCCTTATAGCAGAACACTGATCGCGTCTTTACTCAAGCTCCTAAACTTTTCTAAATTTCTGATTTCTTCTCCCCCAAGATCGAGGCCTAAACTTCTATCACTCCTCTGCGCACAGATTCATCTCTTCCACACCAGCCTTGCTTTGTACTTTGTCAATTTTATCAACACCCAACAACCAAACACATCCCCTTTCACTTTCAAAACAACGGTAAGGAATACCTGACACTTAGCTGAGGCGTCAATAGTATTCAGGCTAATGCTATTCACAGTACGACGCTACCATGGCTGACAACAATAAGAAAGAGCCCACTGCCGCCGAAGCTATGCTGTTCTTCAGCATTGTCAAGCACACTCGAAACAAGGCTGACGTTGACTGGAACGCTGTCGCCTCTGAGGCTGGATTCAAGAACGCCGATGTCGCCAAGGTGAGTTGCCATCATCTTCCTTTGCCCATGCCGTCGCATATCATCTCATGATCAACTCTATCATCTGCTTACATATATTGACTCACATTTCACAGGTTCGCTTCGGCCAGGTCAAGCGTAAGCTCGGCATCTCTACTGAGACTACTGCTCCCACCCGTGGTCCTACAACCCCCAAGAAGACCGCCGGCGCTCGAGTCGCCAAGACTCCCCGTAGCGGCAAAGGCAGATCAAAGGTCAAGAAAGAGACCGAGGCTGTCATCCTGCACGATGAAGATGAGGACGAGCTGGTCAAGGCCGGTATCAAGGCTGAGGACCGTGAGATGGAAAAGACTCCAGAGAAGGAAGACTTTGGGGACGATGACATCGATCCCGCCAACTTCCCCTTCTTCCAGCAGTAATTCCACGGCTGAGAGAATGTTTCTGGGCCCTTCGTATCGAGACTACGATCTCTTATGGTAGCTTATAGTCAGAGTTGGGGCATTCAGAGTGGATATACGATCTGAGGAGTTAGCTACGGCAATGTGATACCACAAAGCCAAGTATGGCAACAACACAATCAAATCACAATTCTATCACACCTCAAATTAATTGCAAGTATTGGTGACCCGCTTCAAGTAGTTTGTAGTGATATATCTTCACGACCCGACTCGCAGTCGAGGAGTGTCAGGCTGGAGGTTCCGAGCTCAAATGAAGATATCATGCACAGTTAAAGATAAATCTACTTACTACCTGTAATAAATAGGTACAGTCTATGAGCTCCGAATTCTCCATTCCCTTTTGTGCGAAGTGTGCGAGCTCGACTTCGAGCCTTCTCGCTGCCTGTTCTCGCTGCATGTGCTCTGGCACTGCAAGCTATTGTCACATTCACTTCACCTACCTAACTCGCCATAATTCACTCTATTGTCCTCACTATGGCGCACCTAGGCTTGCCAAAGCCCTGGGATACTCACTGTAGCCTCCCAAT
>JAAOAS010000444.1:0-43274 GCA_013396035.1 Fusarium pseudocircinatum
CTCTATAATATATAAATAATTAAAATAAGTAAAATAAGTAACTTATAGAGTTTAGTTTATAGAATAAGTAGAAAGTACAGGGTAGGTAGTGGGCACGGGGTAATATATAACAGCTAACCCCTCTTAAAATTTCTCAATCAAATCATAGATCCATACCACTCAAAGCCTGTGATGTCGCCAGTTAAAGACCTGCCAGAAGCCCACGGATCAGTCGATATCGTGCTGCTTGACGGAGGCGGCTTTACCACCACTGATGATTGGCGCATTTACGCTGACGGACACGATCGGCCTTATTATCTTTACAACTGGTGTTTTTATATCCACCACAGAGCTTCAGGGCGCAAGATCTTATGGGATCTAGGAATCAGTAACGTCTGTTAATCCCGCTTTATGAAAGACATTTCTCACTTTGAATAGGATCGTAGCTTGTATACGCCGTTCGTTTTGAATTACCATTGGCCTAGCTGCAATCCCGTGGGACCACGTCGCTCTATTGTTGACCAGCTGGACGACATTGGGGTGCATAGGGACTCCATCAATGTCGTGATTTTCAGGTACTCTACATCCTGTGGCTCAATAGATCTATGCACAAGATTTGAGGGATACTGAATACTGACGTCAATCTCATCAACAGCCATGCCCACTGGGATCATTGCCGCCCGTTGAAAGGCGAGTTTCCCAACGCAAAGGTATTTTTCGGCCCTGGTTCCGCCTTGCACTGCTCCCCTGGGCATATCCGAAATGGTGAACTTCAGCCGATGGTCCAATGGGATTCCCGGTTTTTTGGGGATGAGAACACTGTGACGGATAGGTTTGAAGAGTTTGACGGGCCATGGAAGCCATGGGGGCCTTTTCAGTGTTGCATGGACTTCCTGGGCGACGGCAGCTTTTGGATAATACAAGCTCCAGGACATATGGCGGGTAATCTAGCTGCATGTGCACGGCTAGAGTCTGGAGAACATATTATCCTGGCCAGCGACTGTTGTCACGCAAAGTGAGTTGGCTACCCTTCGTCTCCACACAGGGATCGGAGTCTAACGTGGAGCAGAAGCATATTTGATGGGACCCGAGATATAGCTGTCACTAAGCAGCCGGAAGGATTGCGTGTCTGCCTTCATGAAGATCTCGACGCAGCGAAGGCTACCATCGAAAGACTGCGGGAGGCAGTCAACGATTACGGTATGCATGTTGTTATGGCTCATGACGCAGAATTCATCAAAAATACATCGAATAAGGAATTAAACTCACTCTTGCATCCATTGTTTGATGCTGAGTGCGTGGGGAGAATCCGAGATGGTCAACAGCCGTAATCAACTAAAACCTGGACTCTTCCTCTTGCTTTGGCCTGTCTTCGGAACAAGTCTACATATAACAAGTCTTTCTCTTATCGAATAAGACAATTTGCAGTATGTATTGCACAATGAACGTCATACTGAGTGAGCCAGGATGGTTCCCCAATCTACTGGTGACAAATGACTAGACTGCGGAGCGAGTTAAGATAGCTGGAATGGAATTGCGCAACGAATTACTGGGCATTGCACGAGGAGTGTTGGGATCCTTGGGCCAACCCACGATTCAGAAAATTTTCGTATGTGGGGGAAAATCAAAAACCT
This sequence comes from Fusarium pseudocircinatum, assembly GCA_013396035.1. Taxonomy (NCBI): domain Eukaryota; kingdom Fungi; phylum Ascomycota; class Sordariomycetes; order Hypocreales; family Nectriaceae; genus Fusarium; species Fusarium pseudocircinatum. Next base: position 1,614 of record JAAOAS010000444.1, read on the forward strand.
ACGCGGGGTAAGAAAAGGGGGGGAGGAGGGTACCAGTCAACCCCATGGGGACCACACGATCCTTTTATATACGGCGACAGTGAGAATAGATAATAAAGCCGAGAAAGCCTTATTTACGGCCTAACAAAGCAAAAAGCATTTGGCTTACACCATGGCACTAGTCAATCTTACAAGCATTGTCTGCCTATTTGTGGCATGTATAGCTATCACCGTCTACCGGAACGGTAGGCGTGGTGTCGCCAACATCCCGGGGCCTAGACAGCTTCCTCTCATAGGTAATACTCACCAGCTCGGCCCTAACCCTCACCGTCAGCTCCAGCGTTGGGCCAAAGAGTTCGGCGACGTGTTCACTATCAAGCTTGGCTGGGAGAATTGGGTCTTCTTCAACAACCCTACGGATGTGCGAGAAATCTTTGACAAACAGTCAGCCGTGACTTCGGGAAGGATGCCACAACCTGTGGTCTCTGGCATCTTGTCTGGCGAAAATCGACTCCTGCTCCTCACGTACGGCGAAAGGTGGCGCAAGATGAGAGCCATTGTCCACAAGTCACTTACGCCCAAAGCCTCAAGCACATATAAGCCCAGCCAGGAGTTTGAGGCGAAGCAGCTGATACACGACATTGCCACCGACAATAAGAATCAGAGCAGCTTCTATATGCACGTTCGACGATACACTACGTCGGTGGTGTTGCTGAGTACATACGGCCTTCGTGTGCCGTCCTGGGTAAGTCATGGTGGAAACAGTGAGATAATCTGGCGTCCTGACAGGTAGCAAAAACAGGACTGTGATGATATACGAGAGATTTATAAAGTGCTCGAAGACTTTTCACAGGCTGCTCAGCCTGGTGCCTACGTTGCCGACTTGTTCCCGCCGCTCAACAAGCTACCTAAGGGTTTGCAATGGTGGCGTGGCAGCGCAGAAGCAGCCTTTGAGAGACAGAAAGCAACGTGGATGCGCTACTGGAACAAACTTCAGGCTCAAGTAAAAGAAAACAGAGCTCCGGAGTGTTTGGTGAAGCAACTTGCGGAGTCAAACCTTGAAAAGCAGCAAATTTCAGAAGTTGAGGCAGGTTTCGCTGCGGGATGTGAGTTGATTCGCTGGTGATTGCGTCGTCGAAACCAACTGCTAACGTTTGCCACAAGCCATGATCGAGGCTGGTTCTGAGACCACATCGTCAGCTCTAAACAGCGCCATTCTACATCTTTCGGCGCATCCAGGGGTCCAGGAACGGGCGCACGAGGAGATAAGTAGGGTCGTCGGCGACCATAGGTCACCAGATTTTGGTGACGAGGACAACTTACCGTATATCCGCGCGCTCGGTAAGGAAATCCTGCGTATACGGCCTGTCACGACAATCGGAACGCCACATTATACCACGGCCGACATTGGATACAAGGGTCATCGCATCCCAAAGGACACAGTTGTCTGCCTAAGCCAGTATGTGCTGCACTTTGATGAGACGCGCTGGGAGGACGGAGGCGAAAGGTTTGATCCCTCACGCTTTCTGGACTACCCTCATAAGGCTGGAGTCTACGCAGCATCTGGTGATGCCAAGAGTCGCGATCACTTCGACTTTGGCGCTGGCCGTCGCATCTGTCCTGGAATGCACTTGGCGGAGAATAGCCTCTTCATCACACTGGCCAAGATTCTCTGGGCGTTTCGGATCGAGCCCGGTCACGGAACCGACGGGGAGAGTCTGCCTGTTGACCTTTCTGACGAGGCTTATGAACCTGGTATCAACACCTTGCCTAAGCCGTTCAAGGCTCAGTTTGTACCACGTAACGAGACGCGGGCCCGGGTCCTACGGGAAGAATGGGCGGAGGCCGAAAAGGAAGGGTTTATGCTAGGCAACGTAAAGGTAGTTAGTAACGGAGTAGTCGTAGATAGTTAGGCATCATAGGAAATACTCTAGGTTTCCCGACCAAAGGCCTGGCGAAACGGGTGACCTCACAGTTTAGGTACTCCGTACTCTGATTCCATGACTTTGAAGTTCTTTTCACTGGCAGTCGTTTGGTCTTCCCCACTCTACGCTTTGCCAAAAATGTCCTAGACTCTCGCTAGCTTGTCCCTGTAATGCCTTGTGATTTGGTGAGCTGAAGCACTATTTTAGCCTACGACCGGCTTCCCCGCGTTCTTCCAGTTCGCTTCTTCCCCCCCCCCCAAATTTCCGTGGACTGTTACCCTTCCATTTCTCAACCCACCATCCAACATCAAGTCCTATGGCAACCCTCGTCCGTGCGATCGAACGAAGCCAGCCGGATGACCACGTTACGACTCTATGACTTCGGGCGTTGAAAGCAGCGTGACAGTAGCAACGACGGAGGCGGCATCGTTGAAACCTGTTGGTCCACGTAGGGGCCGCCCCCGTCGCCAGTACAAATGCGCATTCTGTGCGAAGACGTTCAAGCGTAGCGAGCACTGTATTCGCCATGAGCGCACACATACCCAGGAGAAGCCCTTTGTTTGTCGCTACTGTGGCAAATCCTACTCGCGAAAGTAATTATTATCAACGATGCCCTTGCTGAGGACCGAACGCAATTGACCATCGTTGAATTAATGTAGAGATCTCGTGACAAGACACGAAAAGACGCTCCATGCCCAAGCCCACCAACGACGCATGCAAGATCTCGAGCCTGATAACATCGCCGACGAGGTCAACGTGGCCTATGCCTCAATCGCGCAACCACGTGCCTTGAGGACGCCGCCTGGCGACGAACCCGAGACTTCTCAACACATCGACATTGGCGAGCGGCGCGATCAGAGTGGAGAGCCTGTGTTGCCTGAGAATGAGATTCGCAGTTCTACCTCGCTTTCCTCCTCCCATTCATCCTCGTCCAATATCATAGCCCCCCGCGGGCGTCAAACATCGTCGGTCGAATCCGCTTGCACATCCACTCGTACTCCATCCTTCCCCGTGGCCATGGCTACAACCTCAGAGCCCGCAGCCTACCCGTCAGCGGCTCGCACCACTGTCGCAGAAGCTCATTCTCACTACCATCCGCTGTTGAGTCCTCACGCAGGTGAAAACCCAATGACTGGACTCATCGATACAGATATCATGGGTGTCCTCGATGACGCGCTCATGTCAGAAGGAACTGGAGGAATGGATGTCACTGACCAGTCGCTCTCCCAGCCGGTTACCCTGGAGATATCTGCCCCAATGAATCAGGACCATTCGTCGTTCTACTTTTCGCCCATGCTCAATTTCGACATGGACGATTCCGCATTCGCCTTCTTGTCCCTCCCCGATCAATCTGCCATCCAAGATAGTAGTACTCAGTCTTATTCTCAACCGCAGGGCGACTCGAGACACCAACAACTACCAATCCAAGAAAGCGGAATTTACTCCACAGCCGATCATCTTGGGTCTGAGAACCAGCCTCTTACCGATATCGGGGCTCTAAGTCAGTATATGGACGACCGAAGTACCCCCAAATCTCAAGCAAGTAGCAACGACCTTCCCGCGCTGCACGAAGATCGGCAGATATATACTCCTGCTGCGTTGGATGAAACCGCTTATCAGTCGATCCTCAACGATTTGTCTACTCGACTCACCGTAGCCGTCGAAAGTGTCCAACTTCCTCCAGCCAGGGTCTGTCAAAGCTTCCTGTCTAGCTACACCACCAACTTTCACCGCCATCTACCTCTAATTCATCTGCAATCATTCTCGCCACCAGCCACTCCAAGTCCCTTAATTCTTGCCATGTGTAGTATTGGTGCTCTTTATCGGCTGGACCGCCGTCGTGCAAAACGACTACATGAACTGGCCGCATCGGCCATTGAAACTGTGTGTTCAAAATCACCGGCCTTTGGCCACATGGCTAACCTACCGTCTTTAGGTAGCCTCTCCACCACGTAACAGCGAGACCACCGTGGTCAGGAATCCACACCTCTGGCACGCGCAGACAAAGCTGCTTTTGAGTTTTTATGCCATAATGAGTGGCGACAAGGATATGTTATCTGGCACTTTGCGGCTGAATGGCTACTATGTCCTGGTAAGCTATATGCAACATCAGATGCCTCCTCAAACGAGCCGCAGATCTAACCGCTGACCAAAACAGCTGTATAAAAGAACCAGGGCAGCTCTAGCGAACTCCAGCGTGGACGTAACACGGCTAACATGGCACGAATGGATCGAGCGAGAGTCGTGGAAAAGACTTCTGGGCGGCTTGTTCTTTACAAGCGCACTTACCATGGTCTTATTCGATGTGAATCCAGGCTTCAATGCGACCCAGGACTTGGAATTCGAGGCTTTCCACGATGAAGCGATGTGGGATGCGTCTTCGGCAAATGAATGGCGACAAGTGCGCATGGCCAGCATCAAGAAATACCCCGGACAGCATCATCGGACCATGAAGGAAGTGTTGGTAGATGTCATGCTTGAAGGGAGATATCAGAGTGACATCGCCCCGTACCAGGTATCTGCTTTCTCGGCACTCATCCTCATGCACGGTGTTGTGGTTCATATGTGGCAAAGATTGCAAGTTACCCACGCTATATGGTCGCTGGATGGACCGGACTTGCTAGGGTCCTCATTGATGGATAGCTCAATGGCTATTCTGTCAAGGTGTGATGCTTTTCTGAAGCGTGCTGGATCTGTGAGTCAAGGCCTGGACTCTGACGAAGATGACGAGACATCCTTGGTCTTCAACTGCCAGGCAGTCTTGCGGATTGCTTACATCAGCCTTTTCAGGATTGTCAATCCCTCCTCCCACATCAGTTTGATGAGCACAGATGCTGCCGAGATGGATGACGCCATTGCCTCGTTTGTTGCGGGCGGACTAGACCGGTCTCCGCAGATGCTCAGTGCCGTCGCGAAATGCTTTGAGGGATTGAGAATACCCGTGAAAATAGGGACGATGCTGGTCCGTAAAACGGCCGCCTTCCGGTGGAGCGTTGAACATGCCATCTCTGGTTGGGAAAGCGGTAGGTCCTATCTTCTCGATCATCAACAATGCTTCGACTAACAGTGGCCCAGCTCTAATAGTAACAAGATGGGTTCATGCTGTCGAAATTATGAGTTCGAATGGCGTTCAACCGAATCCCGAAGAAAAGAAGCTACTCACCCTCGTCCGAGAAGTGCTGGAGGAGGCTGAGTGCGATCTGGAGCAAGACTCATCCCTTGCTGCTGGAGTTGCGAGAACATGGGGTTCATTCTTACAAGATGTGAGTTGAGCGCAAGAATTACCCACTCATTCATTATATTCTGATCTGCCATCAGTTTCACTAACAGAATACGACCAGGTCTGGATTTGGGGCATTACCCCACAGATGGGTGCAGTTCTCGGATTGCTAGCCAATGCCTACGAGAAGGCGTACAAGACTAATCGGCGGTCTTCCGTCACGGAGTCCAATCATTTTTGGTAAATCGCGTCGATGAGCTGAACCAAGATCAATATTCATTTAGGTATCCAACCAACCATGTACCAACGGTTTTATTAATAGAACGAGATACGAACATGTATATGTAACTATTCATCACAAAATGACAGAAGAAGACGAGAATTGTGACTGCGAGCAGCAACTGAAAAAACTCTGGACCCCATGATTTTCTTGATGACGAAATCATGTTTCCCCATAGCAGGCTGGCCCTCGCTACGGTGACCCTCTAACATGAGGCTTATGGGAACACCATCTGACCCCGAGAATGGAAAGGAAGTACCTTTGGGCTTCGCTACCCCATGCGGCACGGATTTCCCGATTGCGGCAGGCAACTGAAACGTTGTTTGAGGTGGGGATGCCAAGAGCAATGCTCGAAATGAACCTTTGGATGTGGGGGATGTGAAGCAAAGATTGGGGTACATGTTAAAGTGACAGGCGACGTCGATGGTGAAGTAGGCTTTTTAAGTCAACAAGAGTTTCTATCTGGCGACATTTCTATCCCGTATCACTTACCGTATCCACATTCATCTATCCTGTCTTTGCAAAAAATTCATTCATCATTCTCGCCTTGATCCTTAACTACCCAATGGAACTTCAGCCAGAGGCTATGTCTGATGAACAGGCGGCTGTGATGGATGGTTACCAGATACTGAACAGGGTTGGGAGCTGGGACATGATTTTTGCTTTCTTGTTAGTGGTGTTCATCGTCCAAAGCAAGCGACGTGGCAGGACAAGTATCCTGGCGGCTGGAGATGTCAAGCACAATACCCAACAAGAAAAGGCGGACAGCTCGAGAGACTTTATAAAGGTCATGAAGAGCGAGGGCAAGAATTGCATCGTTTTCTATGGTTCACAAACTGGTACGGCCGAATCGTATGCCATCCAGTTAGCCAAGGAGGGCAAGGCGCGTTTTGGGCTTGAGACCATGGTGGGCAACCTTGAAGATTACGACTTCGAGATGTTGGACCAGCTGCCTAACGACAAAGTTGTTTTCTTCATTCTCGCAACTTATGGAGAAGGCGAACCGACCGACAACGCTGTTGACTTTTATAGCTTTATCACCAATGACAATGCTGCCTTCAGCCAAGGCTCGTCGCTCACTCACTTTCAATACGCGGCCTTTGGACTAGGTAATAGAACTTATGAACACTACAATGCGATAGTGAGAAGAGTGACTGCGGCTCTAGATGCTCTAGGTTCTTCAAGGATCGGCCCTGTTGGTGAGGGCGATGATGGTTCAGGCACAACGGAAGAGGACTTCCTTAGCTGGAAACAAGAAATGTGGAAGGCTTTGGCTCCGAAAATGAACCTCAAGGAGGTGCAGAGCGTCTACGAGCCCAGATACATCGTCGTCGAATCTGACATCCTCACACTGGAATCCTCGGAGGTATACGTAGGTGAGCCCAATGAGGCTCACTTGACTCAGGGACTGAAAGCGCAATACGGCCCTTACGACAGCCACAACCCATACGTCGCCCATATCTCCACATCTCGAGATCTCATCTCCACCAAAGAGAGAAGTCGTAGATGCATTCATGTGGACGTCGATATCAAAGGCTCTGGTCTGACATATGAGACGGGTGATCACTTGGCCATATGGCCTTCAAACGCAGATCAAGAAGTTGATCGCCTCCTGCGAGTTCTGGGGCTCCAGGAAAGGAGGCATGACATCATTGAAGTTCAAGCTGTGGATTCTCTCACAAAGGTTCCATTTCCGACACCAACAACTTACGATGCTATGATGCGCTACTACCTGGAAATCAGCGGTCCTGTTTCCCGCCAGATGCTTGCCGACCTAGTCCCATTTGCGCCCGACGACGATGTCAAAAAGAGAATCAGCGCCATCAGCAGTGATAAAGAGCTATTTCACTCACAAAGTCATCTCTCAAATCTCGCTCGGCTACTTGAACGCGAAGGAAATGGAAATCCGTGGTCCAAGATTCCACTCTCTTTGTTGATCGAGGGACTACCCAAGCTCCAACATCGTTACTACTCTATCTCCTCGTCCCCACTCGTGCAGCCCGATGTCATTTCGATCACGGTGGCTGTCAAATCCGAGTTAGTTCAAGTCCGACAAGACCAGTATCCCTTTTGCGGTGTCGCTTCGAGCTTTCTGCTAGCCTTCCACAAAGATCGAATCCGTGAGCCACAGGCTTCCAACAGTTCATATGACTTGATAGGACCTCGTCGACGTTACATAGGAGGGAGTACTCCAATCCATGTACGGCATTCTAGTTTCAGGCTCCCCAATGACTTGTCCAGCCCAATAATCATGATAGGGCCAGGTACTGGAGCAGCTCCATTCAGAGGCTTCGTTCAAGAGCGTGCAGCGATGAAGAGAAATGGAAAAGAAATTGGTCAGATGGTATTGTTCTTCGGATGCAGGCGAAAAGATGAAGACTTTTTATATCAAGAAGAATGGAAGGTACGGCACATCATCAGTCCCCGTTTTCTATCTTGGAGTAGGATATCGCTAAAGGAGACTATCTAGGCATACGAGTCAGAACTCGAAGGAAAGTTCAAACTTATAACTGCGTTCTCGAGAGAGAGGGCTAGGAAGACGTACGTGAAACACTGTCTCAAGGGAGCCGCCACGGAAGTTTATAAACTTCTGGAAAAAGATGCACATATCTATGTCTGCGGCGATGCGGCGCGAATGGCCAAGGATGTAGGCCATACTCTAGCAGAGATTATTGCCCAAGGACGCGGTGTTGGGCTTCCTGAAGCCAAGGCAGAGCTGAAGAATATGCGAGCCGAGAACCGATATCAGGTAAGTGACTCTAAGCTAACACCGGAGACTCGCTTGGATGCTAACAATGTGCCCAGGAGGACGTTTGGGCGTAGCCATAGCGTCTTCCCCACATCGGCCTATGCTGAAATTGGAAAAAGGAAACTGTCGTGATGAATCGTATGTGGGGGTGACATGCCTGTGCTTAATTCCCCACGCTGGATTAGCATGTATAAAATGACACCCGTAAACTGTACTCTACTTGTGGCTTCTAATCAACACATTGCCGTTTTGAGATGCAGATATCCCTAGTTGTCCCAACCACGCTTTGCTTAAGATGCTGGAACAATCTGCAGTAGTTGCTGCCTTACTGGCCCTTGAAGCAAGAGCCCAAGGCCAGGTCAGCGTCTCGGCTCTGCGAGGGGGCACTTTTACTCTTCCGAAGAGGTTATTCGTGTCTGAAGCTACGGACAAAGACTTCATACGAGTTCCATCATTGTCCTTTCTCCTCACCCAGACTTGTGGTGCTGACAGACGATATAAACGCACTCTATTCGACTTGGGCCTTCGACGCGATACCAGCACGTACACCCCGGAGATTCAGGACCACCTGAAAAGACGCTTACCAATGCAAACCACACCAGATGTTCTCCAAAGCTTAACAGACAACGAGTTGAAAGCAACTGACATCGACCAGGTGATCCTGAGCCACGTACACTGGGATCACATAGGCACACCGAGCGATTTCCCGCAAGCCAAGTTTCTTGTTGGTGCGGGGTCTCTTTCATTATTGGAACGAGGTTTCAACGGCCACATGTCGCATTCTAACTTCCAGCATGACTTGTTCCAAGACCTCGACGTCACGGAGTTGTCAGAGCCAAACACCTGGGACTTGTTGGGGGCCCTCAGAATGTTAGAACTGGGGGACAGCGGCCTGGTCTACGTGGTTGACTCTCCGGGACATCTGACTGGCCATGTCTCGTTGCTTGTTCGAACAGGTTGTCGCAAGTGGGCATTACTCATCGGCGATGCGTGTCATGACAAGCGGTTGCTGAGTGGGGAACAATCGATTGCTGAATGGATTGACTCGGAGGGACGGACATGCTGTATACACATGGATAAGACAAAGGCAACCGAGACTCTAGAGATATTCCGCATGTGGAAGCGCGCCTCTGAGGAATGCGACGTTGCTTTGGATATCATCTTCGCGCACGATGTGGAGTGGGCTGAGTCACACGCTGATGCCTTCTTACCTGGGGCATTATAATCGTCAATAACTCCATTACTTCAAATTATCAATAGAGAATGGAGGTACAAGAACATTAAACCGTCATCTGTAAATCTATGCTCTATCCTGAGTCCCTCATGCTGTCATTGTCGAAATGGATTCTTGAAACACAGCTCTCTGAGCCATGACACAGCCTATCTACCCCACTGGTCCTCCCGCACAATTCACTGCCCTTGCAGATATAATAAGCCTTTCCGTCTCAACTTACATGGGCAGGCTTCTCTCCACTGCTGCAGTGTATCTCCATTCCTATCTGTACAGCACCTCGATCTCTCCTCCGCCCAAACCATGGAACGGTCGCTAAAACTAGGCTTTATCGGCCTCGGAGCCATGGGTTTACCCATGGCGTCAAATCTCATTTCTAAAGTCCCTCAGGGCTCAAGCCTTCTTATTTACGATATCTCTGAGGAACTCATGGAGAAGCTGGCAAACAAGCATGGCGACTGCGTTATGACGTGCAATTCTCCAATGGAGGTTGCTAAAAACGCTGTAAGTCGACGCATAGAGAAACAATTCATGTTGACAGAGTTCTCACGCAATTTTACAGCACGTAGTGTTCACCATGCTGCCAGAGGGGTCCCATGTTGAAACAGTTTACCTGCATCCTCAAAATGGAATTCTGCATGACGGCATGGCAGCTCGAGTTTTGGTCGATTGCTCCACGATAGACACAGAGACATGTCTTCGCGTGGCAGCTGAGGTCAGGCATAAACACCCTGTTGTCTCCTTCTACGATGCACCTGTCTCCGGGGGCACTCTTGGAGCAGAATCGGGTTCCCTGACGATAATGCTCGGGTGTTCCAACGACGGCTCGGATGCCCAATATCCAATCGTGTACAGCCTTCTGAGCCTGATGGGTAACAACGTTGTCTGCTGTGGTGGGTTAGGAATGGGTTTAGCAGCAAAACTCTGCAACAATTACTGCTCTGGCCTCATTGCTATCGCTACAGCTGAAGCTATGAACATTGGCATCCGTTCTGGCATGGACCCCCGAGTTCTGGCCCAAGTGTTTGCACGCAGCACAGCACAGAGTACTATATGCGATAAATGGAACCCAGTGCCGGGGATTTGCCCCAATGCTCCATCGAGCAAAGGATACGTGGGCGGTTTCAAAGTACAGCTGATGGCCAAAGACTTCGGCCTGGCCGTTGCAGCTGGGGAGCAAGTTGGGGCTAAGATGCTCCTGGGATACAATGGACTTGCGGCCTACAAGGATGCTAGCCAAGACCCTAAGTGTAGGGACTTGGATTCACGTGTTGTTTTTAGATTCATTGGTGGTAATGAGGATTGGGAAACGAAGTTCAAACTCAGAGACCAGAAATAAACTGTTGTTCTTCCATATATCCCATCTACCTATGTCTGGTGAAGCCATGCATACATCAGTCTTGCTGCTGCCATTGTTATCAACACTAGACTCTATAGCTGTCCTTTGTTTCTACGCCAGTCTCCCTTGCAGTTCTTTTCTGATCTGAAGCCACGCCTTTGATGATTATTAACCCCGCGAAATCCACCGTCGTTGGTACATTTCTGAAGCTGTGGGGTATGTGGTAATGACCCAAAACTGCCGACCCCTCGGTGGGGTAATCAGATGCTCATTTGTTCCCCGCAAGCGTTTGTCTAAAGGCTGGCTTTTCCGTAGTAGGTAGTCCTCCTCGGACCTCGTCAGGCTTTTAATCTCTTCTTACTGCCGATATTACCGGTTACCACCAAGATTCAATTTGTGCGCTTACTAATCATTATTGCTCCTGTCTTTTCCCCCAGAGATCGCATCGCTATTGGGTTTTCCCTTGTGCCGCCATGTCAACCAATACTCCACTGGTCACGAAACAAGAGCAGGATGCTCACAAGACCCTCTTCGATAAGGGACTCAAGATTCGATACGAGGTGGCCGGCCCTGCGTATGTCGATGCGGCTTTGGCAAATGGTTCCTCAGAATTCGCCCGACCTATGCAAGAGCTCGTCACGGAGGCTTGTTGGGGATCTGTATGGTCACGACCAGGGCTGGAGCGAAAGCAACGATCCTTGCTCAACATCGCAATGCTATGTGCATTGAACCGTGGCCCGGAGCTTGCTGCCCATGTCCGAGGTGCTATCAACAATGGCGCCACCGAGATCGAGATCAGAGAGACGTTACTGCAAGCTTCAATCTATTGTGGTATGCCAGCTGGTATTGAGGGATTTAAGGTTGCAGAGAAGGTTATCTGTGCAATTCGGCAGGAGGAGCAGGCTGAAAATAATTAAATCGCCTACCGAGGGCTGATGACAGGAAGTTGTGTAGTAATTTTTAGAAAGTATCTTAAACACTCGTGGAACTTTCCACGTGTTTTTAGACCCTGTTCATCCATTCACCTCCCCTTTCCTTTTGATGTTGTTACTTATTGCAATATTGTACTCGCCATTGCATTGCTTTCACTTTGAAAGGGTTAGTTATGTCATACAATTTGCCTATTCTGACAAATCCATTTGTAAGTACCCTATACAATCAATAAATGCTAGAAAATCTATCAATGTCTACGTTAATGACATTGGTATAGTAATGATTTAATATCAGGTGGTCCTACTTCAATTAAGTAGTGGATTACCGATACTCTTGTAATTAACAGATATTTACATGGTGTATCAAGATAAAGAAAAAGTGAGGACACTACTGGTTTCTTTCGATTAGAGGTCGATTCCCATCTGCGTGAAGCAAAGGAAGGATTTGTGATGAACCCTCTATTCCTTCTACCCCGCGCAGGTCTCGGTCAGTCCAAATTTCGAGCGACATCTACATGCCACCCTCCGTGACTCTTGCTGCGATTTCTCGTGCATGTGAAGAGGGAATTAGGAGTGGTAGTGCTGCGTAAAATCGTAGCTCAACGAATGTGCGCTCTTTTCCCCAAGTTAGCTCTAGTTTAACACATCTACGAGAAGCTTGTGGAACCGCTTACCTCGAGCATTTTTAATGCGAGTTCGGGGTCAGTTTCTGCCTTCTTGCACATCTGCAAAAATTCATCCGTCTCAAGGATCTTTGCAGGCTCGGCTGTGAACATGCGGCGAAGATTGGAGGATGAGATGGGATCGACGATCTTCTCATATTTTCGTCGACGAACATCACTGTATAAGTCCAAGATGCCTGCATCTGCTCTGCCGTGGTAGATCCCTAAGAGACATTCGTACAGACCCTGGACATCGACGACGCCCCCTGTGAGACCGAGACCTCCACTATTGCCCTTGTTAGAAAATATTCATGGCTCCTCCATCTTGGACTTTGTTCTAGCTCATCATTTCACTCACAATGGGTTACATAAGTGTGCTGCATCCGCCGCCAGGAGGAATCGTCCAACGCGTAACTTTTCAGCCAAGCGCTGATGGACCCTGTAAGGGCTAATACTGGCTAGTCTGTATTGTTCTGGCTTTGGATTACCGGGAAGCATCTTTTCGAACTTTTCCGGCTGTCTGGCGATCAATTCGTCTCGAGTCAAGCCGGAAGTCTCTCCATATGTGACTCGCCATAGCCCTTCCTTGGTGATCTTAGCAGCCATGTACCAGTCTGTTGGATGAATGATAAAGTTGGAATCGCTGTAGTCGAATTTCTCGAAGTCGTAGTATACCTTTGATGCATCGTTGGTGTGTGCGTAGGTGGAGAAGTTTCACATCACTTACATTTGTGGCAACAATCTGCTCTTCCCAAGTTTTCCCTGGGAAGTTCATGTCCCCAAATAGCGATCTCCTGATTATGCTGTTGGCACCGTCGCAACCCACAATGTAGTCCGCCTCAAGGCGTGCTTGCTGTGTTGTGCTTGTATCTAACGTGTCGACCCAAGCTTTGGAATCATCTTGGCCGATGCTGGTGACTTGACGGTTAAATAGATATCTCAGAGACGGTAGCTTGTCAGCGTGGTCTTTCAAAATCTGTGACACCTGATTGAGTGGCAGCGCAACCATGCGAGTAGGACTGTCTTCTACGGGCCCATGGTTGAGGCCAGAAATATAAGTCCCATTTATTTGCCGCCACGCAACGGTGTTAACGAGAAGCCCCTTGGAGCGCAACTCGTCGCCTACACCTGCATTGTTAAGGACTTCCATAGCTGGGGGTCCATAATGTGTTGCACGTGGATTATCGTCTAGCTTAGAGGATTGTTCGACGATGGTTACAGTGATGTTTTGTTTGGCGAGCAGCAGCCCAAGGAGAAGCCCTGCGGGCCCTGCGCCCACGATGAGCATCTGCGTAAGTTAGCAATCTCTCTTAGCTTTTGAGACAGCCCCGAATAGGACAGACTTTGAATGAAGATTGAGTCATTGTGGACTTCTGAGTTCTTAACTGATATATAATAGTGTAGACTGGCGAGTGTTGTTTTCTATAATGGTTATGAATTAAAGCAGAACAGCACTGATTCGTGAGGCTGGGCTGCACTCATATACATCACTTAACCGGGGCAACCTGTCATAGCCTGACTTGAGGTACTAGAGATTTCCCCGCAGAAGCTCCCGCAGTGGTGACCCCGCGCACATAAAATATCGATCTAACCTACATAGGTCATGGCTCTGGGATGATGTCTTCCATCAAATCCGAGGACCCCACCATGGGGTAATTACTGACTGGCAGGTTTGAGGGACGAGTGGTGCGTCTCTGTGTTTCGTAACTAGATAAGCACGCCGTTAGCATCACTTGCTATCTCCTAGGCCGGGTTCGAAAACCATCGGGATGCCTTAAGGACAGATGAACCATTGTAAGATGGCAAGTGAAGCTAAGGCGAGCCTTCTATTTAGCAAGATAGACGACAATCTTGAGTATTCAATCTAGCTAAAAAATGAGGCGAAATGCCTTTCCAGTCGTAGTCTAGGCCTGTCAGCTAGAGGTTCTAACGAATTTGTCGTTCAAAGCGTTAGGAATGGTGCTCAGAGAGCTTTTATTCCAACATTGTTCTTCCTTGGAGCATTTGACTTGGCTCTGAAGCATATACATATCATGGCAGGCCCAATGAACCTCCTCGCGCTCTTCTTAATACAAGAAGGAGCCTTGCTGGATGGCCTCTGTGATGATAACTGTGCTATTTCGCTTTATCTATTCCTTGATCATGTCCCAACAGCTAGGTCTCACGAGGTCCTGATTGCATGATGATCTAATCAAATATTCTATCACTATTGAGCTATACGGATATGGACATATAGTCAGCTACCGGCAAATCTGTAGCTCCCTGTTCAGGCCTTCTCAGCCAAGATCTTTTCAACTTCCAACTTGTGCTTAGAGAAGTTGTCGACGAGGTCATCCCACATCTTGGGGTCATGTTCATGCCGCTTGTCGCTTTCCCAAGCATAGTCAGTGATGGTGAAAGCTCGACTGCTTTCAAACATGAACGCAATAGAACTTTCCGAGATCTGCATGATTGGAGGGTCTTGCTTAGAGGCAGCGGCAAACTCTTCATAGGCGACGCCGTGAGGGACAAAGCCGCATTCGAAGGAGACACTTCCAGGCTGGAATTCGTCTGATCGACCGCCATACTCGCCATATATAAGCCCCATAAGCTCTGATGCACAGTTGCGGTGGTAGTATGGCGGCCGGTATGTATGGGAGGCAACGTCCCATCGGGGCGAGAAGATAAGGAGGTCAGCTAAGGGCGCTGTAAAATCTCTGGATCTAGCAGTAAGGACACAGAAGATTGATGGGTCAATGTGATCAACCGAAATAGACCCGACGTTGACGAATTTCGTGAGATCGTATTTATATGGGACGTAGTTTCCGTGCCATGCGATGACATCAAATGGACAGTGATTTTGGCCGCTGCAGAAGAACCTGCCTCCTAGCTTATAGGTAACGGTCCATGGGTCATTTTCAGTGACCTCATAGGCTGCTACAGGGGAGAGGAAGTCTCGAGCATTGGCAAGCCCGTTAGCGCCCAAGGGGCCTAATTCTGGAAGCTCAAAGTTAGATCCCCAGATTTCCAAGATGTACCCTCGCGTAGGGCCCTCAATATTGACCTTGAATCGCTGTCCGCGCTGAATAACGCAGATCTCCCCTGGCTGAACATACAAAAAGCCGAACTCGGTCTGTATATCCAAGGCACCCTGCTGGGGAACGATAAGGAAGTCGCCATCTGAGTTGACAAAAGCCCTCTTGCTCATGCTCTTGTTGCAGAGAAAGACGTGCGTGGCCAATCCCTCCCTCAAGGTGGGATCTCCAGAGCCCGCGATGGTCTTGAGTCCATCGACAAAGTCAACGTCCTCGCCAGCGGGAATCTCAAATGGCTTCCAAGCCAGCTGAGTGGGGGAAACATGAACACGCGGGTTCAGGGGCAAAAAGGTAGACTCAGTGTCCTTGTTGTCAGGGAGACTAGACTACACATAGTTAGTCAAGCTGTTAAGGGTCTGCCATTTTAGGGATTGTTGGTTCTGACTTACAAATCCTTGATGCGCTACAGCTGGTCTAGCGCGATAAAGCCAGGCCTTTTTGTTGAGATGGCGAGGCGCGACAAAGGCGGATGCAGTAATCTGCTCAGCGTAGAGTCCAAAGCGGATGGACCTGGGACTGTTCTGTCCCCTCGGAATGGTACCTGGTACAGCTTCCGACTCGAAATTATTGTCGAAGCCAGGCTGGTATTTGTAAGGATCGTTGGGGCGGGTGGAGAACGAAGGAATACTGCCATTTTGCTGGGTCGATGCCCAATGGAAGATTTTCTGGAAATCCTTGGTAGCCATATCTGAGTCTGTTCATTCAATTTTCTTCTTGGTCTTGTTTGTTTGCTCTGTTTTGCGTTTAGTTCAGATAGCCTGCTGGTGATGGTCCATTCCATTTGTAGTCGGAGTGATATCTAACCCCAACCGCGCAACGCAACGGAGACTTACCCCACACGAGTCTCATCATTCCGTAGGTTTAGGTAGGTAAGCATGGGGCCTAGCGCTGTGTGGAGTACTTCCAAGAGTCTCGGAAGTGGAGTCTACGGATTCAGAAAGGCTCAGTGTAGGGTGGGGGATAGTGGTGAGGATATGTGGCGGTAAAAAGGAAAAGGTTATACGTCCGTCTCTACGGCAAATTTCCCAAATTCTTTCACAAGCAGCTGGATATCCTTTTAGCCTCCATACTGTCGCAATGAAGCTTCTTGAGTTCGAAAGTCTGGCCTATCTGCCTGGCTCCCTTCTCCGTCCAGCCTTGGCTGTCGTTTTAATTGTGACTGGTGCTTATTTGTACCTAATCCCTAACAGCATCACGGTGAGGACGCCGAACGACTATCAAAACCTGATCGGCATTTTCTAACTATGGATGGCATTGATAGGACTCGCGAAGGAAAAAGCTTCCACCTGGCCCAAGCGGCTGGCCTTTGATTGGCAATCTATTCGATCTGAGCGATTCGGAGCTTGTACGGTACCGGTTACGTGAATGGCAACAGAAATACGGAGATGTCTTCTACACAAAGATCGGCGGGACCGACTACATCTGGCTCTCATCACCTAAAGCCGTTAAAGACCTAATGGACAAGAAATCTGGCATCTACTCTTCTCGTCCCTCTCTTCCTCTTGCTCAAGATGTGGCCAGCGGAAAGTCACGGCAACTTTTTATGGCATATGGATCTGATTGGAGAGGCCTGCGGAAACACAGTCATGCTCTTCTCAATCTTAATACATCTAATAAGTACAGACCTATACAAGACTTCGAGTCCAAGGTAGTCCTCAACGACCTTCTCAAGCAACCAGATCAATTCTATACCATAAATCGTCGCTATTCAACATCAGTTATCATGTTGGTTACTTATGGCTATCGCATTCCTTCCTTTGAAGACCCAATTATCACAAAAATCTTCTCTGTTCTTGAGAACCTATCAATCATGTCTGCACCAGGTGCCTTTATCGTTGAGACCCTCCCCGGCTTATCCAAACTGCCACAGTGGCTTTTGGGTAATTGGCGCTCATGGGGAGAAAGGGCTTTCGCCCATGATAGCCAGATTTACCTCGATCTATGGAATACCTTGAAGAAGACTACAGATGAGGGAACGGCTAGAGACTGCTTCTGTAAGGACTTTTACCTCAGTGACCCCAAAAAGAATGGCATCGATGATCTGTTGGCCGCCTATACCTGTGGAGGGCTGGTCGAGGCTGGCTCTGAGACGACAGCTACAACGATCAACAATTGGACACTGGCCATGGTCTTAAATCCTGAAATCATGAAAAGGGGCCAGGAAGAGCTCGACCGCGTTGTTGGTTCTGGCAGGCTTCCCCAATGGGAAGACGAAAAAGATCTTCCATACGTCCGTGCCATGATCAAGGAAACCCTTAGATGGCGCCCGGTTAATAAATTCGGTATGTATCATGCTTTGACTGAAGATGACTGGTACGATGGGCATTTTATTCCTAAAGACTCTGTTGTTGTCTTAAACTGGTGGTGAGTATCTCCTCTCTCTGCTCCTAATCCTCCAGGATTCAGGGCACTAACCGCTCAAGTAAATCATAGGGCTATACAGTACGACCGAAGCCGCTATGTAGACCCCGAAAAATATGAGCCTGCACGTTATCTCGACACCAAAGGGTCCGCTGCAGAGCTTATGAACGCTCAAAACCCTTACGATAGGGACCACTTCTCCTACGGCGCTGGAAGGTGAGCACAGAACTCAATCACTACAATATGCACAATCCTGACATGAGATTAAGACGAGCATGCCCTGGAGTCCATCTCGCTGAAAAGTCTTTATTCATTGTCATTTCCCGCACGCTTTGGGGCTTCAACATCCAGAAGAAGAAAGACGCGAAGGGATCAGTGATTGATCCAGTGACAAGGATGATGCCCGGGTTCCTCAGTGTCCCTGAGCCATTCGAGTGTGACATTGTCTGCCGTTCTGACAAGCATAGGCATGTCATGAAAGCAGCTTTCGAATCAGCTAATCTGGAGGATCTAAATTATCGTGGATAAAGGAAGTTATTCGTCCAGAAAGTATGTAATTTCGGTCATTAAATTTAATTGTTCATCAAATGTGTGACTCAAACCTCAGGCGTTGGAATGTGCAACTGAAGCACAATGTTACATACATCATTGCTAGCCACAAGGTTTATCTTCACTGTTAACAAAGCTGCCAAAGATAACACGATTGATTCCGATCAAATACTAATCGTTCAGGCATGATGAGAATCTTTGATAGCGCGAGCGCCAAATTAATAGTTCCTACATTCTAAAATGAATGGCGTTTACTCCATCCCAGCACGAGAAATCCAGAAAAGAACATAGATCTTTGAGGTGCCTCTTCATAAAAAGGAACTCCCAAGTTTGAAACCGTTCTGAAATATGTTTCTCGTTTGGTATGTCTCTGATGAGCTACTCAATCAGTCTCCGCTGGCCTTCTCTCATGTCCCTGTCAAGCTCTGACCCCAACCATACTGCCTGTGTCTCATCCAACTTGTCTTCCACCTCGGTGATTCTACCTCCGTTGATGATGAACGACTTTCCATTGATCTCGGGCCTGACTACACATAAAAGACTGGCCTTCGCAACATCAAGAGGAGTGTTTGCTGGCAAGTCGCCCCAAACCTTCCTAACATGGTCGGTGACCATATCGGTAACTATTGAATGATATTCGTTATACAAAATCCATCGCTGGGAGCACCATCTGAAGGGTGTTTGATCACTCACGAGTCATCCAAGGTGCAATCATATTGACACTAATGTTGTATTTGACTGTTTGTGTCCGTAACGCTCGCAAAAGCCCAAGGACTCCGGCTTTGCTCGCGCAGTATGTGTAAAGCGGCGGAGTGTCAAAGTAGCTGGCAACTGATCCGAACAGTACCAATTGCGATCTGGTCTCTGGATGCTTGCGGAAGAAGTGAATGGCGCACCGAGCCACGTACCATGTTCCAATCATGTTAACTTGAAGAACAGACACATCTGGCTCTTGAAGCTTTTCTCCGTCTGTGCCATCGGTCGCGTCAGGCTCGTTAAGGCTCTCAACATTGTTTATGGCCGCGTTGGAGATAACTGCGTCGATTGCACCAAATCTTTGGTACGTGTCCTGGAAGAACTCAAACACATCTTTCCAGATGGATACGTCGCATTTCTTAAACAGGAAATCCCTAGTTCTCCAGGTTAGTGACTTGTACACGCAAGAGATCATCAGCTTGATGGTAATCACGTCGGGAGTTGTTGTTCTAGCTCTTTTCCAGCTTCTATGTTGACATCACAGGCTGCAACCTTTGCTCCGTGATCTAGTCTGATCAGCTAAGCTCAAAACCTCTGGGGAAGAAGTTCGAGTACCATGGGCAAGTTGTACGAGGGCACGTCCGATACCCGTAGCCCCTCCAGTCACTATGACGACCTTTCCGTGCAGGTCTCGTAGGTCTTCATCACGGAGTGTATAGTCAGCCATTGTAGTCAAGTGATAAGATGGTACACGATATTGTGTGGTTCAAGGCAAGAACGCTCATGCTACCCGCAGACTGGCCTGTCTTATAACTTACTCATTGATGTTAGCCTTCCACATGAGCGGCTTACATACACTGCCCCGCATCATCTCTCAGACAAGAGGATGGGGTAAGTCAGACGATGGCTTTTTGTCCACTAACACAAAATACATAGCAACATTAAGTCCGAACAAATAAAGGTAGATTTATTTTTAACTGTCTGAAATCAAGTTGAGATAGGCTGGTGCTGGGGTATCATCTGAGAGGTCAGATGTAGCTGTCCAATGCTGGTAAATGTGCTTTCGTGTCTCAGCTTCATCTGCGATAGCTATGGCAAGGTCTGCGGCTGAAATACCCATCAAACGGCCATCCAAGCGATTTTCACCCTGAGTCTCTCCCTTTAGGGGCAAATTATCAATTGTAACCTCGTATGTGCCTGTACGCTTGCCAGGGCGATATAGTGCGCTCGGTGAAACATAAGTCCAGTTAAGGGATCTGTTACCGTCGAAGAACATGACCGTGGTTCTTGCTGCCTTGATGAACTCTGCTGCAGCATCACCTTCACGCAGGTTGGCCTCGTACTCGCTGATGACACGACTGGCACTCTTCTTTTTCTCTTCATCGTTTCCGCGTAGGGCAAGGCGAGCGTTACGGTAGGCTCTGAGGTTCACGCCGAGTGGACCAAGCCTTTCCTCCATATAAGTGACGTGTGCATGGCTATCAGCGATCGCTCGTCTATAGGCGAGAAAGAAGTCTTTGCTATCGGCTGCGCAGACGCCGTCCTCATGAGGAACATGAAGGCTACCGGTGCCCCCGAGCATAATGAAATAGCCAAGTCTAGCCCGTTTGACTGCAAGGATTATCTTTCTTATCACTTCTATAAATGGCACTGCGCACGAGAGGTCAGATTGCACCATTAGTGCCATGAGCGCTGGTGTTTGCTAACTGTACTTGAGTGCTTCATGTCCTGTGGTATGAGGTCCATATTCGCATACCAGAACGTCAACATCGCTGAAAGCTGAAGCTAGCTCTGCCTCACTTTCAGAAGCAAGATCGATATTTCGTGGCTCATACAGAAGATGCGAACCCAGCTTTTGTGGGTTACGTGACAGACCGACTACCCGGTGGCCGCGGTTGATGAGTTCTACGCAGAGGTATGAGCCACCAAAGCCGGCGGGTCCGATGACTCCAACTGTCAACTGTCCTTGCTTTTCTGTCATACCGGAGATGGTGGGGTAAGAGATCTGAACAGGTAGGAGGGTGCGTTCGACTTGACGTGAGGTGGGATTCAATCACGATACGCATCAACAGGCACCCAGTCGTCGCAAATATGTATTGGTCCCTGCTAAACAAAAGGTTCTTTATAAATAACGGAAAAGATATGGAGTAGAGTCGAGATGGGGTATGGGGTAGAAATCAAATCTCGAGCGGGGTTTGCGGGGTGGGCATGTCAGCGCTCCTGAAAATGCACGATATCATCTGGCGAAAAGGAGTCCGAAACACAAGAAGCAGAAACGAAACTTCCTACTGGGCCAAATCACTGTGCTGTGCAATATTACTCTGAGAATAATAATGGAAGTGAACATCGGCTTCATTGGTAAGCTTTCCTTGCCAAGGTTGGTTGGAATAAAGATACTAACCGCACAAGGGTTGGGAGCCATTGGTTACCCAATGGCTGCAGCCATACGCCGCGGTCTCTCCAAGGCCTCGTCTATACATATTTTCGATGTGCACAGGCCCACATGCCAAAGGTTTCACGACGAATTCATCGTTCTGGGGCCTATCAAGTGCCAAGTGTCTCCAAAACGCATAGCAGCCGAGGCTGACATAGTTATCTCAATGGTACCGGGACCTAAAGAGGTTTTGCAGGTATATCTGGATCCCGAAGACGGCATCATATCCGCCCCAAAGAATGCAAACAGGCTTCTCCTGGAGTGCAGCACTATTGACGTTACGACTGCAAGAGATACTGCCCGCCAAATCAAAGAGGCAGGCCAAGGTACATATGTGGACGCACCAGTTTCCGTAGGTCTTGGGAGATACTAGCCTTGGAAGATCTAAAGAATACTAATCATACACAGGGCGGAGTTCCAGCCGCTGAGCAGGCCAACCTTTCGTTCCTGATTGGGCATCCGAACCCAGCGTCTGATGATGACGTGGGCCGTCGCATCCTTCATGTTACCCATTTGATGGGTGACTCCCAAAAGTTGTTCTGGTGCGGAACTATTGGCTCTGGGTTGGCTGCCAAGATCAGCAATAATTACATCTCGTGTTCCGTGTTGTTACTGGTGGCAGAAGCCATGGCCATCGGTGTAAGATCTGGAGTCGATCCGAAGATGCTGCACCAGATCATCCACAATTCCACAGGACAGACATTCATGGGAGACAATGTTTGTCCTGTACCTGGCGTTGTACCGCATGCACCCAGCAGTAACAACTGGAGACTTGGTTTCAAAACGCAGATGTTCCTGAAGGACCTGTCTTTGGGCATAGAAGCAGCCAGGAAGCTCAATCTGGAACCCGCCATGGCGCAAGCGGCCTATGAAGTTTATGAGAGAGCATCTCAGGACCCTCGGTGCATCGTAAGTACTTGATGGTTTCATGCCCCTCATCAAATTCCTTGATCAAATGCTGAATGTTTCGATGATAGGACCGAGATGGATCATCCGTATACCTCCACATAACCGACACAGAGGAGGCCAGTGAGAGGGAGAAAGCCAAGACTTCGAGCTAAGTTCCAGATCAATGCGGGGTTGTGGGGTCATGTCAGTCTGTCGAAAGATTACAGTCGCAGTGTATAAGTTTGTCTCAATAGCAACTCATTTATTGACTACTACTACAATTCAACTCGACCAAGCATTCGGCATTCAATACACTAGTAACCATGAGAACCTTTGAGTTTGTCTCCAACTCGCCCCGAGTTCTCTTCGGGAAGGGAACGTTGGCACAAATACCTTCCCTGGTTAAGGAGCTTGGCCCCAAGTCCGTAATGATTCTCTCCACGCCCGAACAGGCCGATATTGCCAAACACGTGGCCAACATCCTAGGTGACGTGACCGCGGCGATTTTCACCGGCGCAGTGATGCATACCCCAGTACAGGTCACCGAATCTGCTCTTCGCCGGGCACACGAAGCAAACATCGACGGTGTGGTCTCGGTAGGCGGCGGAAGCACTATCGGACTAGGCAAGGCCATCTGTGTTCGCACCGGTCTCGTACATGTTTGCATTCCAACCACGTACGCGGGTAGTGAGATGACTCCGATTCTTGGTGAGACAGAGAACGGACGCAAAGTCACAAGGCGAGACTCCAAAATTTTACCGACCGCTGTCGTCTACGATGTGGACCTTACGTTGACCCTTCCTGTCAAGATGAGCGTGAACAGCGGAATAAATGCAATTGCACATTCTGGTCAGTATCTGCTCATTCCTTGACTTGCTAAGCATTTACAAGATGTCTAATGACTGACTGCCTTTAGTCGAGGCGCTCTACGCCAGCAATACCAACCCGATCATTAATCTCATGGCATGCGAGGGCATCAGATCGCTAAGCGAGGCTCTTCCCATCCTGCAGTCTGTACCCCAGAACAATGAATCAAGGTACAAAGCCTTGTACGGTGCATGGCTATGTGGACTTTGTCTGGGGGCCGTTGAGATGGCACTCCATCATAAGCTATGCCATACACTTGGTGGTTCATTTAATCTGCCGCACGCCGAGACGCACGTAGTCGTGCTACCACATGCCTTGGCATTCAATGCACCGAGTGATCCCCAGGCTATGTCCCAGCTTGCTGCGGCCCTACCGGAGAGTCAAGGAGATGCCGTTCGAGGCATCAACGCCCTTTACCGCCGTCTGGGTATAAACATGAGTCTGGAGACATTAGGCATGCAGGAGGAGGGTGTCGATAAGGCTGCTGACATTGCTGTCTCAAATCCATATCGAAACCCGCGCCCACTTGAGCGAGATACTCTTCGCGAGGTGTTGAGGCGTGCATGGAGCGGTGAGCAGGCAAGGCAGGATCTCTGACCAACGGTGGCATAGTATTTAGAAGAGATCGACTGAAGGAAAAGATATATAATTGAGCAGATACATTATGAAACATAAAGATCTTATTATTCTGACAGCTCTACTGAGGAAACTTAAAGACTTGGGCTTTTGAGTTGTCAAATATGATTCAAGTCGTCGTGTCATCGGCTGAACTGAAACTTGGAGACGCGGATACAACTGAAAAAAAGAAATCATTATAATCATTTTATTCCTTCCAGAAACATTATGATCTTACTCAAGCATTGTTCCTCAGCCTCAGCGTATATCTCATGACCTTCAGATTCCACCACTTCCAATCTAGCATTAGGCACCTCAGCGACGAGACCCTCCATCGACTTAACAGTGACCAAAGCGCTTTTAGTCGGAGCCAGGACCAGCATGGGTGCCTTGATACGTTTGAGATATGGCCAAGCATCAAGGCTACTCAAAAACTCGGCATAACCAGCCAGGCCTTCGCCATCGCTGACAGCGACCCTGTCAGTCCACCACTGGAGGTAGGCTGGATCACTGCTACCTACCGTACCACTAGACGCCATCAGCCGTGTCGCCCATCCTCTTGGTCCCAGCTGACGGCATGCTTTTGGCCAGGACTCCATCCCAAAGGCCAAGAATTTCTGCGCCTCTGGTGGCAAGGATGTAGGTGACGAGCACACTATGACAGAGCTGAGTCGCTCAGGGTACGTCGCGGCAAATATCTCTGCCAGCATCCCACTGGTCGATTCTCCTATGAAATGGACTTTTTGAATACCTAACTGGTCGAGTGTGTCCTTGATCTCGTCCATAATCGTGTTGACAGAATAATCATAGTTAGAACGCTCATTGTCTCTAGGGTAGCTTGAGCCCCCATGGCCTCTGAGCTCTCGTCGAATAATGTTGTAATGACGTGAAAGGGCTGGCACCCAGTGGTAAAAGTGCTCGGCTGTCCGTGCGAATCCGTGTTGTATGAGGATAGTCTCTTGTGGCTTCCAAGGATCGGCAAATGAGTCGTAAATGTACGCAGTGGTCTGTCCATTGGGGTGCCGAATTATCTGACGTCGAGAAGTCGACATGTTGTCGGCTTGCTGGCGGTTAACAAAAGTGGCTATAGTATAGTAAAGTGAATGGAGGCTTGATCAATTACGTGGATTTTCTAGTCTAGGGAGATCATTTTACACTGAAACTTCTAACCAAATCAATGTGGGGTAATTATTCTCCAGCTCGGCATTACTACTTTCTTGTATGAATCACCTTTCTAAGCCAGCTACTTATTTCTGACTCAGTACTAGAAGTAGTTATATTATTTAGATAAAATATCTGGTAAAATGCAGCCTAGGTTCTCCTATATATGCTGTTATACTATGTTCCAGAGGACCCTTCTCAAGAAAATTAATTATAAGCATTATAAGCGAGGCAGGTAGTTAGTAACAGTAATCGGCTGCGGGGTAGTCAATAACAAATACGTGTCGAAATAACCGAACTTGGAGAAGGGCAAGTTCCCGTTAAGAGGCTGAATCCTTTATAAATATTCCATATTTTAATAAGTCACCTAGTTTGAAACCTTTTCTCGACCTTTGATTACCACGCAACTAATACTAACTACTATTTAACAACCTGTCAAATCTTGAATATGTCCGGGGCCACGCTTCAGTATGCTGATTTTGACCATAAAACCATTGGTAATATCAGGGGAATAAAAACGAATGATGTTGTACAATTTCTCGGGATCAAGTACGCGTCTCTACGTCACTGGTTCGACAATCCTGCACTATGTTCTTATGATGGCACGGGTATTGTTTGCGACCGACTAGGGTGAGCTTCCCGGCGCCTATGGCCCATTCACCTTATCGACGAGATACTGACTCAATTCTGCATGAATACAGACAGCAGACGATATCCTTGCCTGAATCAGTGGATAAAGAGTTGGATGCTATTCAGAAAAAGATAGAAAAGCCCGAATATCCTGGTATTTCCGGAACCGAGTGTCTGAACCTAAACGTTGTAGTTCCAGATGGCGCAAGAAGCTCCAACGGCATTCCAGTCCTGGTTTATATACACGGAGGTGGCTTCTCTGTGGGAGCAAACTGGTGGCCGCAATTTGACATGAAGCGCATTGTGCAGCTTTCCGTCGATTCAGGCAAACCAATAATTGGTGTTAACATCAAGTGAGTACTGAGCTTTTCTCCAACTCTCAGTCAATCATAAGAGATGTGTTGCTAACCAAGGCGCTCTAGCTACCGGCTTGGAGCTCCAGGCTTCATGACTTCCGAAGAGCTTCGTGTGGCTGGCTACAAGCCCAATCGCGGCTTGCATGATCAGGTAGTAGCGTTGCTGTGGGTGCAAAAGTACATCGCTGGTTTCGGTGGTGATCCCAGCCAAGTGACTATTGTCGGTGAGAGTGTCGGAGGATGTGAGTAACCATAAGCTTGTGTGACATTATCTAACTTTGACGTTTAGTGTCAGCTGTGCGCCTCATGTATGGTGAAAAGGCTCTGGCCTCTCGAATAGTTGTCATGGGGGGTGCTCCTCCCTCTGTCCCACCGCTCACTTATGAGGTGACTGAGATTGCGTATAAGTCAATCATAGAAACCTGGGACCTGGATAAATTGTCCACCACTGAGCGTCTGGAATCTCTTAAGAACTCATCCAGCTTGGCTCGACACTCCCAGATCCAAGGCTTGCCTCTCCTCCCAGTCCTTGACAATGACCTTGTGCCTTATCATGAGTCATTCGAGCTCATGGCCTCCGAGGATTATAGATTCAAGGGGAAGTATTTTGAAGGCGCTATGATAGTCTACTCTCCATTAGATGTAAGCAAGCGACCCACGATACTCTTCCCTGGGACCTGTGTTCATGCTGACCTTTTGCAGGCCAGCATATTTGCATTCATGGGCCTATTCTCTAAGAGGAAGTTTGTAGCGACTGAGTTCGCTAGCCACCTTCGCTCCAAGTTCGGTAAAGACAATGGTACTACCGAACAGCTTTTGGAACTTTATGGCATCTCATCCAACCTAGAAAACCAGGATGCGCTGCTTCGTGTGTTGGAATTCGGATCAGACATTGGTAATAAAGCTGCTGCTCGAGTGCTTGCCAGCAGGCTTCCCGGGGACGTGTTCCTGATGCAATTTTCCGAACCGAACCCTTGGGATGGCCCGTTTAAAGGCCACAGTACACACATTCTAGACGTTGCATTTCTCTTGCAGAATTTCAACGACCATCTCAACGAGACGCAACAAGCATCCGCGGTAAAGTTTGCCACAGACGTTATCACCTTCGCCTGTGGGAGGAAGCCATGGGAGCCACTGTCAACTATCCAAGGAACATCAATACTAAAGGATGGCCACCAACAGCTAGTTAAGAGTGACCGCGCGTTCTCCGAGAGGTATAGAGAGTTGGTTAAGATCGCCGAGATAATTGGCATGGATTCTCTGTTGCATGCATGGACCTCATTCTTATTCGTAGCTTAAGTAGGCAATTTGTGGGATTAGCATAAGGGTCATCGGCAGTTCGACTCATTAAATCGGTTTTGCAATTGAAGGCCGTCATAACGACGCTCATGTTCATTCTACGTTGACAAAAGGCAATCTTAAAAAACATGACTTACCAGAGTATTACCCCACATTGTACGGATACTGTACGGTGGCAACTAAGTGGGGACAAAAGTACCCTCCTGATCTAACGACATATAGTAGCCTTTATTAAGGTTCCCTAATTTTGCTGCCTCTCATCTACTTGATTCAGATTACACCACTTGAAGCTTACTCCATCACCAGACTTAAACTTCGATTTCTCCATTTGCTACCATTTCACGATGTCTGTCACTCTCGACCACGAGTCTCTAAGGACAGCCCTCCACGGAATTGAGGTCTCGGGGATCGCGCAGTTTCGTGGCATTCCTTACGGCTACATACCACGTCGCTTTGAAGAAGCCGAGAAACTCGATCAGCTTCCGAGATACCTTGACTGCACTGAATTTGGGTAGGTTCGTATCCGAAGAGTAAATTCTGTTACTGACCATTGTAGCCCTCGTTGCCCTCAGATTCAAGTTGATCTAGGCCACTTACTACGCATACCGCCTCATCACAAACTTCCTGTGGAACCAGAGGACGAATTTGCGTGCACTAACCTCGATGTGACGCTGCCAAAGCTTGATTCCCTAACAAGTTCGGACAAACTGCCAGTTATGGTGTGGATCCACGGTATGCAAGTTCCGTACCAGACTGCTAGCATAGTGAAACTGGTTGTCTAACCATGATGTACAGGAGGTTCACAAGCCGTGAGCTTTGGAACTGCTGCTTCTGGAATATGTGGTGAGACTTAACCTATTGCTACCCCGTGCCATCCTGGGACAACTGCTGAGCATCACTTGTCTACTCTGATAGATATGACGAAAATTGTTGCCGATTCAATTCGTCATGACAAACCTATCATCGCCGTCACTGTCCAATACAGACTGAATATATTTGCACTCGGAAACGGGAAGAGCGGAGGGCCAGTGAACCTCGCTCTACGAGACCAGGCACTGGCACTCCAATGGGTTCAGGAACACATTGCTGGCTTCAACGGCGACCCGGTATTGATCAACCCGAGATTAGAGTTTTGAAGATGAGTTTACTAATAGAAACCACTAGACTCGGGTGACGTTGGCGGGCGAAAGTGCTGGAGCAGTGTACTGTCACGCACATCTCACACGAAATGCTCCAGTCCAGCAATACATTTTTTCATCTGGGACCTTATACCTTTCACCCCCTCAACCATCCAAGTCAGTTCAGGCTCTACGTGACGCAGTTCTGAAGCAGGTCAAAGCTATCGGTCCACTCCTTGAATTAGATACTGCATCAGTAAATGACATCATCAAGGCAGTCAGGCTTAGCGGCCTGCAGTCATTCTTCCTTGAGTGGGAAGATCAATTTGAGGACTGGCAAACTAAG
The DNA here is from genome assembly GCA_013396035.1 of Fusarium pseudocircinatum. NCBI lineage: Eukaryota > Fungi > Ascomycota > Sordariomycetes > Hypocreales > Nectriaceae > Fusarium > Fusarium pseudocircinatum. Next base: position 30,325 of record JAAOAS010000444.1, read on the forward strand.
AGTATTGAGTCAAAGCGCATTATGCTAGGCGACGTGGATAAGGAGGTAAGTGAATACGGACTCCATTCCATCATGAGAGTATTCAATAACAACTGTACAGGCGGTTATCTGGCAAACAGGTGTGCGCCTTTTAAGCCCAAACGAGATTCTCGCAGCATTTGACGCTGCAGGAGAACATAGCAATGAGCTCAAGAAGGCATATCATATTTATGTGGATAGGCCGTCTTCCTGTTACAATGGCGCCATGGACTTTATCAATGACTATAAATTCTTACTGCCAATACAGCGTCTCGAGAAACTTTTCCAGCGGAATGCTCAGATTCCGATCTTTAGGTACTTGATAGACGAGGCTAATCCCTGGCAACCGTCAAGTGGAGCCCATCATGCAGTGGATCTTATCTTACTGTTCGGGGGTTTCGATCTGAGCTTCTCGCATAGTTCAGAGTTGACTGGTCAGGCTATGCGTGACAGCTGGATCAAGTTTATAAACCTGGAGCAGCCATGGATCTCATCAGAATCTGGGTCCTGCTATGGCTTTGGACCTCATGGAGTATCTAAGGTATTGGATGATTGGGAAATTAAAGCACGTCGTAGAGTCGCTGAGGCAAACATACTAGAGAGAATGGATAGTATGTTATTAGATAGGGTGTTTGTTGCTCTTGCTGCGGGAAGAGTAAGTTTGCTGAATTAATTCTAAAGTCACGGTTACTTAAAAGTTAAATAAGCACAGGGATTTCAACAGTGGCTTTTTATAATTCTTCTCTGATCTCCTGGATGTTACCCTGTAAAATTCAAGTGCCCACATGTGCTCGCCGTCGTTAAGACAAAGAATCGCAGACTTCCAACAAATTACTATTGTAGCTGCATGCTGTGTCCGCCTTTTGGGAGCATGTGGCCAGAATACTACTCGGATATCCGTGCTAAGCATCGTACAAGGGCTTACAGCAGGTACGGTTCTCAAATGCTGGCAGTAGAAGTTCGACGGTCATGATAAAGTCAACTACAAACAAACTAAACAGCTAGAGCAAAAAAGTCTCTTAGGTACCAGCTAGGAAACCATACAAATATTATAGGCCACGCTCCCCGGTTTCCTTATTTGGTGATAAGTTTCAAACATATACCTGGCTGGTGACCTCAGCTACAGATTTGACTTGAGGCGTCGTCCCAGAAATAACTATTGGCACTGAGAATACCCTGTTGTAGATATTAGCATAAACCATAAACCGACGCTTCATGAAGCACTCACAATCGTTAATCTTGACGCATTTAAGTGAACTTGCACACTGTGGTTCCTGTTAATAAATTCACACCGAAGCCTTCATTGCTTGGCCACTTACTTGTTTGGGACCTGTCCAGCCTATGCCATCACATTGACCCCACTGGGGAGAAACTTCCGAGCCACTGGTTTTTGTAGGTGCTGTGGCGGTAGTAGTGGTTGATGGCTTTACTGGATCCTGTGACTTTGTTAGATGATGCACAGTGAGGAGGACATTGATAGTGATATGACTCACAGCGAAACCGAACCACTTCAAGTCTTCCTCTGGGAACACATCAATCGAATGAGTAACGCCCTGACCCAAGAATGTCTATCCGTAATGTCAGCCATATTTCTTGGAAACTGTCATGCTTGTTTATCTCACCTGCAGTTTATCGCCAAATGTGAATCTGGTGTACGGGCTCCGTGGATAGTTAGGCGTGGTAGATTGTGGATTAGTTGAATAACCAAACACACCAGTCCATTGCTTGATAGTTTCGTAGTAGTTCTGCACATTCAGTACTTGATCAACTGACCCGTGATAGATTTGCATTTTAGGTCGCGGTCCATCATATCCAGGATACATGTCCTTAACAACATTGGCCCATTGGTTCTGTGTATAGATGGACTGGCCGGTGGCACATGTTGAGTTCCAAAAGTCGGGGATATTATCTGCGCTCTTGAAGCACCCAGCTGGGACACCTGGATGTGCGTGTCAGTTGCGTGATATGAGCATTAGCTGTCAGGCTATCGACTCACCTGCATATGCAATTCCTCCTGCAAAGAGATCAGGGTATGTTGCAGCCATCACATTCTGTTTCTGAATTAGCTTACTCACGTCAAGAGACCTCTCTCACACATACCGTCATCATAGCTCCTGAGGAAGTACCTGTCACAAATGTTTTGCTCTTATCTGTATTGTATTCCTTGGTGATAAATCTGACCATGTTGGCAATTGACGTGCTAGCACCGCCGCCGTCGTGAGTCAGGGTCATCTTCGATGCCACATCCCAGCAATTATCCTGGGTATATGGCGTCTGAGGGTAAATGACAATATAACCATATGTCTCGGCGTAGCGAGCCCATTGAGTGCCCTGATAGTATGCTTGGGCGCTACCGGTACACCAATGGATGCCGACGACTACGCCAGGGCTTGAAGCGAGCGTCTTTGGAACATACAGCCACATACGAGTACCAGTGGGGTTATCGCCGTAGTTGGTTACCTCAGTAAAGGTAGACCTGGGGACAACCTCGGCAGCCAGAGTTAGATGAAGAAAAGTTAACAACCAGAGGCTGATGCATGCTGGCAATTTCATTGTGACGACAGAGCGGTTCATGAAATAGCGTTTCATTTAGCAGATGCCAATAACGGCGGCAGCGGTATTTAAGTAAAGACATACAAGGCGACAAATGACCTGGGATCGACACGCCTTTAACTGGTTGTTCGGATCATAAGCCTCCGTTTCGCTCTTGGCCAGAATGCAGTGGCTACCGCAATAATGAAACTTTGTTGGCTGGCTCCTGGCTAGAACTGCGCTATCATGGGCTTTGTGGTACCAATTTGGTCTCGCGCGTACCATCCTCAACCCATACATTCACGGAGCCCTTCTTTTGGAAAGTGAGTACTCCGTACTGGGATTCGGTTTACATCATAGGTGGCTTAATTGTTCCTGTGGCGGTTTTGGTGCGGGGTCAACCAGAGCATGCATAGAATAAACCTTGTTAGTTATAGGAAAATCTCACCTTTCCACGTTCGGACACGGAACCCTATTCAGACACGGAACTCTTATGATCAATTCCGTCCAAGTTGATTCTGATGATCTGAGCTCTCAGCCACAAGCCACGAACATTTCGTAGATAGCCGGGTTAGGAAAAAGCTCTGCGTCCGCTTTTGGTGGTTATCACGGCGGATCGAAATTCGAACCCTTCTGAGCACATTATACAATTTGAGTCCAAAGAATCCGTCCGTATTCTGTTAGGAAAAGATTGAAATTAAAGTATAATAGTTACTCCAGGTTCCTCTTGTCTACCAAACTTTGGCTAGCCCCCTATATAAATATCTTGTCGATATCCACTTCTCAAAACTAGCCACATCCAGCAGAGTCTAAGCAAAATTCCCGGTACTTATTGGACTAGAACTCTCTGTTTGTTCCACATCCAGTGAGTCGTTCAAAGTCGTCACACATCGCTGAGTGTGTGTCTTGGATGGTCCTAGAGATTGTGAGTCAGAAAGGAGCCAGTTAGAACCAGGTATACATACTTATGTCCGGCAGGGCCTCGGGCCACGCTTGCATCAATGTAGTATTTTCCATCATTCCCCCAGAAACATTGGAGATTTGCGAGATAGAGAGCATTAGACCCTGCCTCGCAGTAGAGTTGGAGGTGTTTATCATTGCGAGGGGCAGTGATAAGCCACATTCGATATCGATCCAAACCGGACTCAACCCAGACTTTGGTATAATGGACTGTCAATGAACAGTCTCCCCGCTTGTCCATTTCAGAACCTGCTATATAGTTAATATATAAATATCCTCAAGGTTGGGCGGGTGCCTTGCCAGTTGACATATCAGGAGTCGGGTTACCCAACGCTCCGGCAATGGAAGAGATGGCTAGGCCAGCCTGAGTGAGGAGAGTAAATTTCATATTAATAAAGATTTAACAAGGCAAGGGCGTTGGATGCCTGATGAATTGGAATAGTGTAAAAAAAAGTGCAGGATGTCAAGTAGAATCAGGCCTCGACTTTATAGTATGTTCGGTACGGTCAAGTTCTTGAAAGTGACCCTAACTCATTCGGGACTTGTAGCATTACATTCAGATTACCGTCCTCTGCAGCTGGTAAGTTACTTCGCTTAGAAAAGCGAGAATCCTTATAGTAAAGGGCCGAACACAGTCACACGACTGTATGCCTTCTATGGACTGCAATACGGAGTCTGTATTTCGATAGGCACTTATAATACCATATAGAGAATGGACTAGGGACTGGAGAGGGCTCTTTCGATAGTGGATAATGGTAGTACCTTTTTTGAAAGTGAATAAATACCCAAATTCATGGATCATTCGCCAAACCTAAGCTTGGCGCTGATTTATTACCGAATGAGTGCAACGTCAGAACCACAATTCATTGCGGTGTAGCTTACTGAGCCGCTCAAAGTGGAGAGTTCAATGGAGCAGCTTCGCCTTATGCTCCACATCTTTCGAGATAGCACATTCGGGTCCCTGATGGAAAGGCCCGATAGTGACACCGCAGCATGCGACAGACTGTCAGATTCATCCGTAATCCTCGTTTCTACCATGGTGACGCCGGTCGATCGCTGGAGGACCTTAGATTTGAGCCTAGCCCGAGCAACGGAGAATAAATATAAGATGAAAGCATTCCAACTCTATATCTAACTCACAAGCATACTCAACATTCATTTAAATCTCTTAGCCAACTCTCCCATGATGAAGTTCTCAATTATTACCCTTGCTACCGCGGTTCCTGCTCTTGCTGCAGCTGTTCCTGGTTCTGTTGATACTACCGAAGGTATTTTCCCCATTGACCCAAGATACAGGCGATTCAGTACTAAATATCATCGCTAGTCAAGCGGGCCAACTGCAAGTTGACCCTCCAATGGATTTCAAATTGGAGTGAAGCTGCCTTGAGAAGATATCGAGTGCAACTTATCACAAGCCCTCGAAATGATGCCCATCTTGATAAGTATTGTGATCTCTTCAAGCAGGGCTCGTCCGGATATCAGAATGTGCAATGCTTCTGGACAAAAGGAATGTTTGTAGTTGATGATAGTGAGGGCGAAGGCTCTCCTGGTCATGAGTAAGTGCTATATCTATTCTCTTGTCTCTGTATGATTGTATCTAACTAATGACTTCTAGTTTATATCTGAAGGATTTCAACAGCGCAGCTCATTACTTCGAACTCATCACTGGCTGCGATACTGTTCGAAAGCTCTAGAATTCAGTAGCGCATTGCGCTTGGATTGGATCGGAGATGTGTTGCGCAATGAAAGGGGGAGTATTGAGAGGGTGATCTAAGTCAACCGGGAGTATGATGAGTACTGGACTGGATCAGGAGTCACCGCCATATCATACGTAGTACAATTTCTATAGATTGATAGTTGTCTGTTGACACTAAAGCGGAATGACACCAACACCAGCGTTGGTTTTTCAGTAGATAGAAAGATTGACAGAACAATCTTAGAGACTACCTATATTTCTGAATGTTGGTGTTCTATGTCGTTCAGCGACAGGGCAAGCCATTGGTTCTTACTGTAAATGTCTATAGGACTCTTTACGCGGTGTAGGTTTGCTACGTACCCACTATTATCACTAAGGACTCGGCAACTTTCTATTTATCTACCAATTCTGGAGGTATCGAGAAGATAAATTTCTCCTGTGTCGCCGTCATCCGCTAACCAATTATTCGATCCTTGACTAGCTCTCTTCTCCCCAATCCCTCCGAACAACCTCATTAAACTAATGTCTACCTTAATCGGGCTCTGAGCGTATCCCGCTCTCGCCATGAACTGATGAGCTTGCTAGCCGTGGTGCAGTGATTCCTTTGAAGTATCATGGCTTTCGACATGCTGGATATTGACTAACAACTCCTGAACAGCCGTATCCTTGGCTTTGAAGATGATATTTACTCCGACGCCGGCCAATTGCTTGACTGTGTTAGCAACAGAAGTGTGCCTTCAAGGGCGAAGCTTGTATCCCCGAAACCTCAAGCCAAGTCAAATTTTGGTTTACCTTCGACTACAAGTACTGACACCACTGGATCGTCTGCAGATACTGAGGCTTGACTGCCACCTGCTGGCTCCGGTACGCTATACGTGCGTGAAAATGCAGAATATCGACCAATAGTCCATTGTTGGGATTGGTCAAGCGAAAGCACGCCTGGTAAAGTTGGCGAGGTTAAGGGGTCCAGGGATAAACAATGACGTGGGCTGCGAAGTATCGATGTTAACATCAGTCTTGTCGCCGTTAGCCTCATCAACTACTGGAAGTTTGATCGTCTTCGTTGGACTCAAGCCAGGTTCCAGTTACGGGAATGACGACTCTGATATACTCAACCCCTTCATTCATGTTAGGATCTTGTTCATTGCGACGGAAATCGTCGTATAGGGTAAAGACGATATCATCTCTCGCAGAACCCTGCGTCCCAGTCCCATTGAGTCGAGAATCGTTTTCGTTCCCGAGGTGTGAAAGTTTCGCTGGTATTGGCAATTCTAGGGCAACCATAACGATATGGTTGATCGCTAGTGAGGAGGACTAGATTGATATCGGCATTGGCGATTTCAGAATTGGTTTGTCTTGAGAACATAACCGACAACACTTTCAGGTTGATATATCTTTTGCCTTTGCATAAGACCTTTTTGAGTTTACTGATCCCTTTGTCGACTAGGAGGGTGAAGATAGGGTAGTGAGACTTGGTAATACCACTGGCAGATATGGCGGAGGAATACCTTCAAGCAGGAGATTCCCAGTATTCATGACTGAACGACTAAGGCGTCTGGATCAATGGTGATATCTGCGAAAAGACCATCCAAGTTGCTTGGGATCCATGGCTTAATAAAGTCAAGGAAAACCCACAATTTGTTGCCTCTGTTGTATCTGTGAACTTGCCTGTTGGTTGGCCCCGCGCACAGGACCAGTCACGGCACTATAATCCGTGTCAGACTGCGATTTCTCGATGCTGGCCAGGACTGTGGCTAGGTTTGCTAATATGCCTTTGCTTGTACAGCTTTCAGTACCATTTATATCACGAGATGCTGACTTTACTTTGCGGGCTGCTTCGGCTCGGATCTTGCCTCGAAGCCGCATCAAGCTGGCTAAGAATGACCTGTCGCTAAGAGCCATTACTCGACCTAGTATTCAAACAGACTGCATAGTAATGTCAGGCAGGCCAGTCGCAGACTTAAATCGAATGACATGCTTACCGTTGTCTGAACTGTAATTCGCAAAGAATGGATCAAGCGAAGACATCATCTTGTTTTTCTCTCTATCAGATGCCCTGCAAAGCCTGACCGTAATGATCAGCGTACTATACACAGCTTTTTCTCCGTATTTGAATCACTTTATCCCTACCTCGTCGGCGCCGGCTCTAGCTATGGGACAGCTGCGAAATAAGATTATTCTTATGCATACTCTGGATTAGGACAGCAACTTTCACAAAGGCATATCAGCTGGTATCGATGTCGGAAGCCCCTGTCTGGAACATACTATCAAGCTTCATTTACAACAGAATCCGGAGTTCCCTTTGCAGTTCAGGAGTATGAGATGACCACGGGCTCAGCCTCAGAGGCTGAAATCGACAATAATGGGAAAGGTGCTCCAGCCACCATGATGCTGGAGAAGACCGCCGAGAGGGGAACTATTAGCCCCAATTGGAAGTTCAGGAAGATACCTTCCCTTTCTGGCTACCACCTGGTTTCTCAACTGGATGCACTTCAACATGTTACCAGGCTTCATATCTTCTACTGCCAACGATTTCCTTGGGATAGCAGTACGTTGCCAACTTATCAAACGCGCCGAGTGATGGGGCGGGCCTTTGGGGTAACCACCATAAATCACTGCCGCATTCACGTCCGTCCCACCAGCTTATGTCACAAACTATGCCCAGCTTTACGGCAAATAAATTGCATTTAAGAATTTCCAGACAAACAGTAACTAATTGCTAATGAATCAATGTGAGGGAATGGTCAGTGGTTGCCATAAACGTCATTGATGAATAATTTCATGCTGGTTGCATTTGTCAATCTTGCCAGGTGATAGGTAGCCTATGTCAAAGCCAGTACCAGGTTTGGTATTACCCAGGCTCTTCTCCCATTGCCCTGCCTGGCTTTTATAGCAGTATTATATCTTAAGACAATTGGTCTTAGAAAGAATTCACATACAGCCCCAACACAGATTACCCATTGATATTCATCAACCAGTTTCAGTACTGTTTATGATTTATTGAAACACCGCCACAACTATAGAATAGGGGATTATCTATCAGGTTACCCAGCATCCCCAAGGTAGAAAGTAATATCATGCTCCTAGAAGCTGTTCTCTTTCACAATACAATTGCCTGTCTCCCTCTAAGTCGAGCTCACTAGGCGTTTCCAATTGTAATCGAAATCTCACTACCATACCCTTCTGAGGGCGCACCAATCTGGGCGGCCAAATGAGATGGAACTGGCTGGTTTCTCAGAAGAGCAACTCCATTAGCCGCTACACTGACGACCTTGTTCCGGGCGGTAGGGTTCGAGAATTTAAGGCCGTTGCAGACGAAGGTGTAAACACTACGACCTCCTTGCCTCACCCACTTTCCGACCATGATAAATGAGATAGTGACGCCAGCCATAAGCATGGGTTGAGGATCTGCCACGCCGTAAGGAACACGAATTCCATCAAGACGCTTCTCGAGGCTGACCACACCTCGTTCCTGGACATCCGTCCTAGCAACTCTGTGACCTGTTAGATTCAGACGGAGAGAGAGAAGGCTGCAACGTACTTGATTGAACCAACGTCTGTACCGTCAATCTTGCTGTATTTGACATCTCCAATAGAAGGATGTTTGGTGTCTTCCTTAACATCGCGTTCAATTGGCTTGGTGGCAAGCGCCAGAGTAAGGGAGACAAAACCGAGAAGGGTAAAGAATTTCATGTTGGAAGTTTGCAACCAAGGGGACTTGGACCTGTTGCTTGGTAATGACTGTAAGAGATGAACAGTACCTCAAATAGGACTCAGGTTACTGGGTGCGCGCTTTTATAATCGCGGAAGTATATAGGGTTTCATTACTGTTATAAGCTTTACAAGTTCCCGTATTGTTGCAGCCAATGGCAGAAGGATTAAAAGTTCTCGGCCTGGACCTACATATTAAACTTTGAACCCTGGTAATACGAATGCCTCACTTGACACTGGTATGTATAACATCCTTGCTCATTACTGAGAAATTGTCGGTAGATGATATTGTTGTTAAATGCGAAGTTGAGAGTTACCAATTAGAGTTCAATTTGTCTGAGTCATTGTAGGCTTGTTGCTTGTATATCATGTATACTCGGCAGATGTTATGGTACTCTGTATAGTTAACTACTTAGTGTTTTAAAAGTATAGTATTGACCTGTCTTGTTATCAGTTACTCAAAGCCCGAATAAGAAGTACAAGGCCAGTATTAAGTACTTTAGAGACATGTAAGTAGTATAAGGTTAAGTCTTATATAGTTACTATATAGTCAAGCTAAAAAGGGCTTTTGATTAAAGTGGAAAAACTACAACGCAGCAAAAAAACCACTATAGACCCAATATTAAGCTCTGTCCTCTGTAATTTAGGTCTGGAGGTTGATTGAAATCGAGTCGCCTGGGTTGATTGCGCCAAGTGGGTCATAGCTGATAGTATGATGAGCAGCGATATTCAAATTTGCAGCATCCAACATCGTGTTCTGTTCGCGAAGTGACACCTTGGCAGTACCTCCGTTATTGTTGGTGATTTGGAAGAGGAGATCACCAGCAGCATCAACAATGGCCTTGACAATAATTCCACCAATATTCTGAATCGCAGTACCGGCGTGGTTAGGGATATTCATCCTTCTATTGCCGCGCTTCTCAAGCGCATTGCCAGAAAGGGTTTCGAGGCTAGTTAAATTGCCATGTTAGAGAATTCAGCTTCGTGACGTGGTAGCTCCCAACATACCTGACAGGGTCAAGCTCAGCTCTCTTTTCCAGAGTCACGCCATTGTTTGCTGGTACCAGAGACGAAGTCGAACCAGAAGGCATCGGACTGGCCGAAGCGAGCAGAACCATACTGCCGAGACCAATAAGAGCAGGCTTCATTGTGATGTCGTGGTGGAGAAACTGAGAATTGAAGATAAAAGGATAGTCAAAGTGAGTTTACCTGTTGCACGAAACGCCAGCCTTTAAAAGCACAGATGCAGCTGGACTTAAACACCCTTTGCCCTCTACTGCGTATTCCAGAATGGAAACAAGCCTTCCATTATGGATACTATACGTAACTCAAATCGACCGACTGTTGCCGAAGAGGATGAAGGATCTGCGCAATAGTTAGCTCAGAAATTAAAATGACCTATGATGATCCTTCAACTGAAAGATGTTAAATGACTTCTCCACCTTCAACCGCGTATAAAGCGAATCCGAGCTCCACATGAAAGTCCAAATACACACTGAAACTACATACTCCGTATCTGCCGACAGATTGAAAGGGGGAATGAAACAAGATGACCTGTCATGGTAGGCATAAAGTCTGTTCTAAGCTTAGCTATTGGTGCTTTATGCTCAATTCATGTAAGCATATATCCATCCACAGAAGCTCTGATGTATTGAACCGTGGCGGTGAAGATGACTGGAAAACTTTGTCTGTTAATTCGGCTACTCGGAAGTTTAGCAGTGGCCAGCGGCCAAGTTTCGATCAAGAGCTCAAGTGACCTATCTGCGAGGGTTGCAGTACTGCTTTGTAGCCATACAGCATATCCAGTGCCGCTTAGCGTAGGTACTAATGATACTGACTACTATAATAAAGGGTGTATATATTGAAACCGACTTGCTTGCATTGATGGCCAGCTCCAGAACGTGATTCTTGGAGTCTTGCAGTAAGACATAGCGCATCATGACCGGCTGCACTCTGTCCCACCACGGCCTTCTTTCATGGCCAGTAAACTTTTCCTTGTCCCACTTAGTGCTACTTCGGACTCTACAGGTATCTTGAAGCTTGGACTCTACTTTTGAGGCGAGAAGACGCGGCAGTTATGTTCGACAAGACTCTGCCGAACTTGTTGATCCATCATCACGAGAGCGACCCGTCTCGCTTACCGCTCTTCGACAAGCCCGCATGGAATCACGGCAACTATGTTCGGAAAGCGATATGTCAGTGTGCTGTTTCAGAGAACATTCATGTATAAATATGTTATTCTGCTTTGCCCTCTCTCCTGTTCGATCCAAGTCAGTTCAACCAAGACATCACATCATCTCCATCCCTTCATCCTACCGCACTCTTTACCACTCAAGACTCCTTTCAGTCCTCTCACTAAAAGCCTTCACCATGCGTTTCGCAATCACCCTTCTTCCATTCATCCTGCCCGTCATGGCCAGCGACCACAAGCAATGTGACTGCCAGATCAACGATGGGAATGGTTGGAAGTATGATTGGCAGCTTACATTCAATGTCTGTACCAACAATTACGAAAAGACCGTAAGCTCTCATATCCTCCCTAACCTGATGCTATACTGATTCCGTTCCAAAGGCTGAATACGATAACGGCGCCGGCCGAGTAAGTACCATATCAAGGCCTTTCAAAGCATCTTAGACTGATTTACATATAACAGTGCATTGCCAATCCTCACGTTAGGCTTGATGGCGACCGCTTCTACAATAACTGCAAGCTCTTGGCTAAGACAGGATGGTACCCTGTTGTGAATGGCGCTGTCGACACAACTAAGCCTAAGATCTACGCCAAACAAGGAGGTTCCGGCTGCTATAACTAGAGGGGAGTTTCCGTCGGTGCGAACTTAGCTTTGATCTTCCAAGATAGGGGGTTTTTCGCCCGAAGGTTTTCCCCTGTAACGGCCAGTCCTTCTGGCGTCTTGAGCATGTAACTTAGATCATTGACTTAAGTCTCTATAATTAAATCTTTTTCTTTCAGGGGCTTTAGTCTCTAGTAGCATATTCTAGTACAAGGTATTGACAAATACTACATACTAAACCGCTGAAATTCAACAGTATGTCCTACTGGAGTAACTCTACTCTCTTCTTTACCCAGACTTCAGACTTCGGTATGTAGCCTAAATGGCCTTGAGAAGTGTACAGAACTTCCTCGTCTCTTTAATAAATACTTCAACATCAACCGGAACACTCGTACATGTCTCAGCTCAACTTCAAACTAAGAAAGGAAATTCTCACAGATCTCGCCACTCTATTTTTCATTTATGCAAAATCTCATCAGGCTCATCAAAGGGCCTTTAGATAGGCATGCAGCGAAGACCTATACTGCTGTATCGAATGAGCTCTATATGTGTCGTAGATGTGTTAATACGTCCATCCGCCTGCAATTGAACTCCTTTGGAAGAATGGAGAAGGCCGGGAGCTCATGCGCAGTGAGCGTTGTCACACACTCAGGATGACTAACTAGCAGCTGTAGGGTAACGATGGTGCCGGACGAGGTTCAGAACACGGCGGTGGTCCCGTTGTCAGAAAGGGGCAGGATCATTCGTTGTGCGTCATCAGCATCAGTCTGCTGGCGCTTTTGCAAATCTTCTTTGGCCTCGAGAAAGCTTTGTGAGTAGACTGGGCAGTCTCAGCATACAACGATGAAGTGGGCGACGAGAGATTGGGCAGAGAAGTAGTGGATATTGCCTTAGTGTTTGACGCATGAGGAACAGAAGGGTGGCTATCTGAGCTAAATGTCTTGTAATAAAGAATGGCGCCGGGAACATTGAGTGTACATATGGTAGCGGCGAGGGAAAAGATTAATAAAAAGATATAAAGGGCACTGATTATAGTTCCTAAGTAGTTATTAGCCTGCCTATTATATAACTTAAGTACTACAATTCCTTACAGATATTAGGGAGATAAATTTCTATCTAGCTAAATAAAACTTCACTTTATAAAGTATTAGGGAGATAATTTATAATTTCTGTTAGCGCTCTTTCTTTTTTCCCTTTGTTAATATATAGCAGTAATTAAGCTTATTTTAGTTTAGTAGCAG
>JAAOAS010000445.1:0-99241 GCA_013396035.1 Fusarium pseudocircinatum
CCTTAGTTTTATTCTTAATAACTAATAAATTCTAATAAGTAGCTTCTATCCCAAGGCATAAAGAGTATAAATCTCATGCCTCGCTTCATAAGGCCTGCCATTTATTTCCAAGTACTTGATGTCTCTATGCCACTATGCTTGTTCTTCTGATACTCATCACTTAATGCCGAATACAGCGCCTTCACTCTATCAACCTCCTCGCTCCACCGCTTCCCCTCATCCCCATCCTCAATCTCCTCAACAAGATCCTTAACGCTCTTTGCAGTAAAGAACTTATTCCTCTTATTATACAACGCCCTCCTCCCAACAGCTTCATCACTCTCCCCCTCAGCCCTCACGCGGAAAACCTCCTCCAAAATCTCAATATCATACGGAATAGCGAACTGATCACGACTATCCTCATATGTAAACAGATAATACAGCTCTTTGAAGCCAGACCATGTTATTCCGCTCAAGCACAGACTGCAAGGTTCGTGTGTTGCGAAAAAGACACAGTCTTCGCGGGGACTAGGCCGAGATTTGGGATCGGGATATGTTTGCGCGTAGAATGTTTGTATGCAGTTTATTTCGCCGTGTAGCAGAGGTGAGAGGCGCTCGTTGTTTGTTGAGACGGTTAGAGGTTTGAGGGTTTGAGATGAGAGGATTGCTGCGCCGAAGACTTTGCTGCCTGAGCGGACGCCATCACTCGTCAAGGGGACAATGTCGCGCTCGACTGTTTGGAGAAGTGCAGCAAGAATTTCTTGAGGTGTTTTGGCCGCCATTCTGAGTATAGCAAGATATCCAAAGTCTGCTTGAGTTGAGAGGAATACTCGTGGTTGAAGTAGGCTTTCTTATCTGATAACTCCTCCAATATCGGGGCTTCCCGATTGAGACATTTAAGGGTTTGGACCCCGGCACGCGGCGGTACCCGCTCTATACGCTCAGTGACATGCCATTGGTAGCTCCAGTGTCAGTGAGCGTATAATAGAAGGATTCTGCTCTGATTCAACTGTGAAATGAGGATGTGCAAGAGTGTACGTCATGAGTGAGATTGGTAATTCACGCTTTACTGCTTGCAAGCGGTGAATCTGACATGTCCAGCCTCCCCGCATCATTGTCGATCCGAAACTGCCGGGAGTAAGCATAGCTTGAGAGGTACAAAAGGATGGAGGATCGCCGACTGAAATGGCTGGACTATCAGCTCGACAGCGCCCTCTCACTCTCATACAGATAACTCCAGCTCAATTATCCCACAATGCGTTTCGCTCTAGCTCTATCATGGCTCCCTCTCAGCCTAGCCCTTCACATACCCGATTCTCTACACAGCCGCACCAAGCACAAACCCATCACAGACTGTTCAGCAGAACAAGTCATTGACCTTCTCAAGCTTGAACCCAACACCGAAAAGGGCTACTTCGTCCAAACCTTTGTAGACCCGACGACCATCCCAGGAACCAATCGATCCGTCAGCACAGCTATTTACTATCTGCTCGAAAGTTCTGCTGGACAATCACTCTGGCATAAACTCGATGCCGCGGAGGTTTGGCACTATTACGCCGGTGCACCGCTTGTTCTTTCTATATCAAAGAACGATGGGTCTTGTACGAACGATCATGTCATGGGGAATGATCTCTTCGGTGGACAGAGACCGCAGGTTGTTGTCAAGGCGGGGGAGTGGCAGAGTGCCCGGAGTTTGGGTGACTGGACTCTTGTTGGGACAACTGGTAAGCCACGATGATATCGCATGAGTGGAGAGATGAACTAATGTCAATAGTTGCGCCGGGATTCGATCCGGCTGGACAGGTCTTGAAGCCAGAGGGATGGAAGCCCAAGACTTGCAAGAAGCCCAATTGAGGTTCCCGGTTCCTTTTCTTTTGTGGCGGGATCCGAACGTACGAGAGAGCAACTGGCATTATTCATCCAATTGTTCAATAAGCACATCTTTAGTTGGTAACAATGATTGATCAATCTCTGGTGCAGTAATGCGTAAAGTCTAAGTGAACTAAGAAGTATGTACAAGAAGTATACAATATACCCTAGCCGCCTGAATGAAAGACATCCAGGTAGCCAAGAGGCCGTAAACATCTCAACGAGAGAACCTAGAAAGCGCGGGCAAAGGGACAGAGACTGACACATGCGCATTGTCCTTCCTCTCATCCGACGACGCAACCCTCATCATTTCACAGTCCAAGCCACCATGGGCATCAAAGGTTTGAGGACTAGACTCATGCGTATCCTTTGCTGAGTAGGTAGCGTTTCTGAAAGCTCGCACAAACCAGGGCTTCCTTCCGGGCGCTTTCCAGGTCCAGTATTCTTTCATGTCGTAATTATCTGGCTCTAGTCTACCGCCCGAGAGGCGGACGGTGAGAGAAACCATGAGATTGAGCGCTGTGTAGAGAAACATGCCACTAAGCGAATGTTAGCTAGGGAACTGTTTGAGGCGGAGGGTGACCGACGCGATGATGCCGTAAGCTACGCTGTATGAGAATGGAACAAAGGCGATTACAACAAATGAGGGCAGCGTATCGCCGATGTAGCGCCAGTTGATCTCCGTGATCTGACGAGCCATCATACATCCAACCTGAGAATCATCAGTCAAGTCCGAGTATACTTCTGCTTCACAACTTACCAGAATAAGAGCAGGCCCAGTAGCCCACGGCGGCACAGATGAGAAGATCGGCCCAAACACGATGGACAAAAGAAACAACAAACCCGTAGTCATAGCAGTAAGACCCGTACGCCCTCCCTCAGCAATACCAGCGCCGCTTTCAATGAACGCCGTAACGGGCGAACAACCGAACAGAGCACTGATAGAAATACTGATTGCATCACAGCAGTAAGCGAGTGTTGATCGGGGAAAGTCTCCATCTCGATCGTCGACAACGCCGCAGAAACGGACCATTGAAAACATCGTTGCTGTTGCATCGATGATATCGACACTGATTTTGTCAGTTGAGGGAAGACCAGAGTGGGTTATGAACATACTAGAGAAAGGTGAAGAGCGCGAGGGCGAATTGAGTACCGTGTTGGCCGACGTTCCAGTCAAGAGCGTTGAGGGTATGCTTCATGGGATTGACAGCAGCGACTTTGCGGAAGAGCTCGAAGCGAGAGTCTCCTTCTGGCGTGTGAGGGAAGTATGTAACGGCAGTGTCACGTCTGCTTCTATTAGAAACTCAGGAAGGCAGCGGGTATTGGGGACGACTTACGGCCATGAGAGGATGGATACGAAGGCTATGCCAATGACAAAAGCGTATTTGACCCGGAAAGCCATGAGATAAGCCGTCAGTAAACCGCCCGCAAATATCGCAGTCCAAAGCTTGCATCCAAGTCAGCATATCTCCTGACGATTTGGGCCACCGACTCACCTTTGGACTAGTCATTATCCCGCCCTCACACATCTGCGTATCCGGATTAATCTTCTCAACAGGACATCCAGCTATCGCCAAAGGTGTGGCATTAAACCCTCCAGTAATAGCACCAATACCCGAACCATAAGACAAGCCGATCTCAGTGAGAAACAGACCAATACCAGCTCCCGTTGCAGATTTTATAGTTGAAGGGATGAGTTTGACGAGCCATTGTCGCATACCGGTTAGTGCGAGGAAGACAAAGATGAGACCTTCTGTGAAGACGGCTGTTAATGCGACGCCGTAGGGAATGCTGCCTGAGCCGTTGTAGCCTACTACTTGGAAGGCGAAATAGGCGTTAAGGCCCATGCCAGGTCTGTGTTTGTTAGATAAGTGAAGTATTTGGAGATGGCGACTTACGCGAGGGCTATAGGGAGATTGGTGAAGAGACCGAAGACAAGACTTGCGAGTCCTGCGATGGCTGACGTCGCCGTGACGAGATCTCGCCTGACCTCTGCAATCTTATTAGTCTTCCTTCTCCATGAATTAAATGTAAACTCACCCTCTTTGCACATCACATAGCTATCAATCTTATCACAATCAATTCTATTCGTCTCATCACAAACACAAGGCCCCCCCGTCTGCGACAAAATGGAAGCCTACATCTCATCAGCACATCTTCCTCTCCCTTCCCTCACAAACTACTTACATTAACAGCAATGATATACGTCATCGCAGCAAAGGTCGTCGCCCCAGCACGAACTTCTTTCAAGAATGTCGTCCCGTCGATCTCCTTACTCTAAAAGCAGATTAGTAAGTAGTGTTTTTGCGACTGGAATGAAACATACGTGACTACTGCCTTCTAGCCTGAAGAACCGGCCAATGAAGGAGGTTGCGACGTGCTTGTTGAACCTTGTAGCTAGATCTGCCGCGTGGTTCTTCATGATTGCTTCTAGATTTCTTTGTTGCTCAAACAACTTCTCTTCTTCACATCAAAGAAAATTCAGCACATGGGTGAAAGATGACGGGTGACATGGGATAAAGAAAGAAACAGCGCAGCCAACTGTTGACACCTCGCTTGGACATATCACTCTGCATGATTACGTCTCACCATTAAGCCACCAAGCAGTATGTACTGATCAATAAGAATCAAGGCTGCACACCAACTTTGGTCTTAGCGGGAGTCACCGAAATCGGTCTCGTGGAAGTGTTACCCGGGTTGTTGGTGAGGCTGGCTGAGGAACGCTAAAAGCCACGCCAACCATGTGGTTTAGGCCTCGTACAAAAAAGTAAAAAGATTTGTGTGGTTGCACAATTGGTCAGGTACGAGAGGGAGATTGATGGGGTGAGACTTTTCGATAGTTCAACAAGGGGGGAAGTTAATCGTGTGAGTCTCGTTTCTTTTGCGGGTTTTCCGATACATCATTTCGATCTGCCGATGGCGCACGACGTGAATGAACCTCCGAGATGTCAGTGCAATCAATGCATGTGCCCCTCGGTTCCGTCAATCCAAGGAAATAAAGCATGGTCTGATGTCCTACCCACAGACCCCTGAGCAGCACTGTTTGCTACCCAAGCCACAAGAAACTCAAGACCCAACAATGCGGAAAAGGTTGCGAGTGTTTTGAACTCGTGGTTTTGGTTCAGGCTGACTTATCGAGATTCTAGGCGGGACTAGACTTGTGCTGGGTTTGGGCTGGCCCCGCAAATGGTCTAGACCTTCAAGCCACGATATGCAAAAGTGATGCTTTGAGCTACTGCTTTCTCGGCATTGGTGTGAGGTATTTGATCCATTGTACGTGCGCTTCCCTTCCGCTTGGGCCAATTACGGTGTTTTTAAGAACATCCAGGTTATCGTGAAACACGACGAGGTGAGTGTTATGTACCTGCCATCATCATGACTTGTTACTCATTACGATCAAACATTGTCAACAAACTGCTTGGATTGACCTCTTTGTCTGATGCTAAAACATTGGCATGCTAATTGTCAAAGCAAACAATGGCATCTAAGTTATGCTCATCAACCAGTGCACAAAAAGAAGGCGTTTGATAGCCGCAAGCCACTCCAACGCCCAGGCCGCATCGAGACCCATGACATGAGGTGATCTGCCCTGTTCCCCTGCATGAGCACACTTAAACCGAAATCCATCTCCACCATGTACCAGTCTCACTGAATATTACCGTTTCGATTCGGGTAAATCGTAAGCTACCCGCCCGTATTCTTAATCTCACATAGCGCCCTTCGCGTAAATAACACCTCTTCCGCTGGCATTCCCCTCCCTCGGATCTCTCATTCCGCCAGCCGCGTTCTCGCTATTAGACTTTCGTAAATCCCGTTCCCAACGAAAGGCCTCGACACTCTCCACAGAGAAGACAGAGTTCAGCCTTGCATTCGCCAGCTGCAAGCCCGCTCGCCCCTTTTGACCCAATCCCCTGGGTATGTCTCTCTCTTGTTTAATTTCGTATGCAACCCTCATTCGATTCTGTCCCCCTCCCCCCTGTTCCCTGTCTCCCCTCATCAAGTTTTTGCTTTTTGTTGTTATCGTTCAGCTCAGCATGCATGACACCATGGCGCCGTCCTCATTAACAGAACCAGACGCAGCAGCGGCATCATCAGAGTCCTCCACCCGCGATCGCTTCTATTCCATCCTCCGAAAACCAGCATCGAACCTCGCCCTCCGAATCTCAGACCTTGATCGATACCGCCTCAACATGTGGGAGGTCAGTTGGGCAGCTCCCAAGGAGTCGCGAAAGGAACACCGTGAGAATAAAGCGACGACGGCCAAATCTGCGACAAAGGCGCGATCGATCTTTAGTCGTGGATCGAACTCGTCGAATGAAGCACCGTCGTTTGGGAACTTTTATAATAAAAGGAAGAATGCGGAGAGGGGCAATGATTCTGTGTCGTCGACGTCTTCGAAAGCGAGCGCTGGGGCGGGGAACTATGAGTTAGAGGCAGATGAGGCTTCGACTTTTTCGGCGGGGAGTGAACAGACGACAATTAATATGGCGAGGGTCGTTGATCTCAGCGCAAGGAGAAATGGGCAAATAATGGAGCGCTCTCAAGGTTTGCGACATCGCGCGGTATGTCATTCATCGCATGCTAATGCCTTGGTAGAGGTTTACGTTGGGGATAACACACTTCTTGAACCGCCTTCACCAACACTCACATCATCATCTGCGCCCTGGGATACAGAAACCCTTGAGCGGGTCATCATACAGCCGTGGCCACTCATCCAAGCTTTGAGCGATGACTCGTTTATCGCGCGAAGTACCGAAGCGACGACATCTCAGCGCACATCCTACGACACACCGTATCTCATCAATTGCGGTGTCACCATAATGGCGACACCGAGTATCAAGTCTAAGCATCGCGCTCGCTCACCAAGCACTCAGTCAGTCTTCACTTCATCCCACCACGGTCATGTACTTACCTCATTTAGATCTCAAACTCAACGTCCGCAGAGTAGTCGATCACCAACCAAAGCCAAGACCCCACGACGCATGCCATCATCCACAGCATCTCTACGAGTCGAAAGCGGCGATAGTTGGCAACCTCCAAGTGAATGGGCATGCACGCCCACAGAGCCCTCATTCCAATTTCCAGACGAACCTGTCCCCGAGCCAGAAGCTACCATCCCCAAGGAACTCAACGCGATGCAGTTGGGTGTCAAGCAACTTGCCAAAGAGGACAATATGATCAGACTCGTGCGTCTCGCTGAGTCGCAAGGTGTCAATAATCCACCAAGTTTATGTCAGGATCTGGAGGTTGAGAAGATGCAGTGGATGCTCTCTGCTATGTTCAACATGGATGGGCCGGAGGACTCTGAGATTAACGATGATGATCTTGATGATGAGTCGGTGGATCCACCGAAGAGGATCCTCGCTCTTTATGAGACACCTGGTAAGTCATCTCACTCACTTATTCATCTCACTCACTGACATCTCACAGCTGTGACTTCATACCTCGCTGCCGTGAATCACAGCAAACAAGTCTATCATCTCTCCGCAGCACCATTATCACCCGCTTCATTCCCAAACATTCACCCTGTTCTCACACCGGTGAGATCACCCTCCGCATTCCCCGTCGCTCCATCTACCATTGAAGCCGTTCACTCAGTACGTCTTCCTCTCGCTATGCCCTCACAAGATATCCCCGCTCTCTTGCGAAATATCCATCGATGTCTTGAGCCAGGTGGCTCATTACAATTGACCATCATCGATCCCCTGCCCGTCACTAGTACCCTCGGGCCTCTTCTCCGAGCGTGGATTGAGGATCATCTTCTCTTTAATCTGGAAGCTAGTTTCCGTTGCACGAACCCAAGCAAGTTACTCCCTCTTTGGCTAAATGGTGCATCACTACGTGTCGATCCCGATTGTATCGAGACAACACAGTTCTTCGCAATTCCTCTTGACAACACTCAGCTTCAGTATGTCAGAGAGGGTCACATATCTGAAGAGGGGATGAGACAAGAACTGCGTAATCTTGTGGGCCGTATGCTCTGGATGGAAGTTTGGAGAGAATACATCGTTGCTGAACGTTGGTGGTGGGAAGATCCTGATATTCTTCAAGAGTGCATTCAGCATCAGACGATGTGGGAATGGAAGTTGATTGAGGCAGTCAAGGAACCCTAATAATTTCTTTTGTCTTGGTTGTTTATTATTATTTTGGTTAGGTTTAGATAGCATTATACCCTGGGAGTCTTATGATAATTATAATTGATGGAAAGTAATCTAATCCCCCCGATTCCTTTGCTCTGGGCTTCTCGCAAGCTTGCCTGAATTACTTAAGCCCTGGCGCTGCCCAGATTCTTATGCTCCTCCAGCCCATCCGTCTGGCTCAACGTCTCCACCAACCTCTTAATCCTTCCACTCTCGTCAACTGTAGCGAAGAGAAAGACCTCATATTTAGATAGAGGTTTGTTGGAGAATTCTACAGTGACAAAATGGCGCTCGGCGAGTTGGTCCCCTTGGCGTAGAAAGTGCGTCACTTGGACTTTGATAGCTGTCGTAACCTGTCGCAGATGTTGAATATGCTCAACAAATTCGGGAAAATCGATACATTTTCCATCCACAATTGATGTATAGTCTTCAGTAAAGAGACGTTCGAGATCGGCTCGGGTTGTTTCTGGTTCGCCGACGAAGATGCTCTCAAAGCCTTTTTCGTACTTGTTGACAGAGGATGTCCAGTCAACGTGGAATGGTGTAGATATCATTTTGTGCAATTTTAAAGAATTTTTATCGATAAGTGACGCCTATTGCGATGCAGTGAAGATGTGGTCGGGAATAGCTCAATCTCTACAGACTCAATTGATGTCTTTTATGCGTAAAAATCACCGCGGAGTCATCTCCGAGCCCCGCGGACCTCCGGCGTCCTGGTACGGATCCCAGAAAACTACCAAACAGAGACTCAGACGAGAAATTGAAAAGCTCCTTATACTATTAGTAAGTAAGCGATAACGCAATCTTCCTGTTTAATAGCGAAAACTGCGCAAGCACCCAATGCCGGTGCTGTTATCGCGCCTACTATTACTTGCTGAGCTTGGTGATGTTACCCGGTAGCGTATCATTCTATTTATTAAACAGAATACGCATATATTCATTAAGAAAGCTGTTCGTCCCTTTAGGATAACGGGAAAAGCAAAAACTCTTGACATATTTTACCCGCCGGGCCAAGATCATTTTGTACCGTCACTTCTTTCTGTACTCCTCTTTGCATTACAACTAGGAAGATTCACAAATCGAATGCGACACTCTAAGCCAAGGCAGCAAGACTGGGGCCAGCAGACAACTGCTTAGTGCAAGTGTATATAAAAGTACTAAGTTTACCCAAGGGACTTATCCCAACGTTCCAAATATCTTTGACTTATTGTTTAGAACAATTGTCCACTCGAACGTGGCCGTTAGAGTAGCACAAAGTAGCGGGTCCAATGAGAAGATTAACGACAGCCGATAAGGGATTCCTGCCAATAGGGTTACTTCCAGCGCGCTAGAGCTAGCTCCTCCAAGGTCTTGCACTAACACAACAAACCCCACCTCAACCGTGAAGTCGTTGAATCTGCAAACTTCCCTCATCACGATCTTCAATTCTCTGCCTCGTTTCCATCATAAGGAGGAAAAGGAAGTACAGTACCCATCAAGATGCGTGTGTTGGGACTTCTCGGCGGGACAACCTACAACGCAACCCTTCTCTACTACAAGCAAATAAACGCCTACGTCCAAAACCGTCTGGGCGGCGGCCACTCCTCCAAACTGCTCCTCCACTCCTTCGATCACGCCGAGCTCTTTAGTCTCTTCCAAGCAGGCAACTATAAGGAAGTATCCCGTCAAATCTGCACCGCAGCAAAGAATCTCAAGTCCATCGGCGCAGAAGCCATCGTCCTCTGCGTGAACACGAATCATCGCTGGGCAGAAGATGTTGAAAATGCAACAGGTCTTCCATTGCTACATATCATGGATTTCACGGGTGATGCGATTGTTAAAGCGGGGTTGAAGAAGGTTGCGTTGTTGGGGACACAGATTAGCATGGAGCAGGACTTTTTGAAGGGCAGGCTTGAGAAGAGGTTTGGAGTTGAGGTTCTTATACCGAAAAGGGAGGAGGTGAGGAAGAGGATGGATCGTGTGATTTTTGAAGAGCTGTCGTGTAATAAGGTACTGCCAAAGTCAAGGGAGTTTTATCTGGATCAGATTAGGGATTTGCGTGGGAGTGGTGCTGAGGGGGTTATTTTGGGGTGTACAGAGTTGCAAATGATATTAAAGCCGGGGGATGTCGATATGCCGATCTTTGATACCGTCAACCTACATGCGACGGGAGTCGCCAAGTGGCAGCTGGAGAACTGACGTTTTCATGACTTTAACACTGATGTCATATGGTGGAATTATGCAGCGAACTGAAAGGAAAAGTAGTTCTCATATTTGTTCATTGTGCTTTCGGCCGTAATGTAGTCTACTCTAAAAAGTTCCATCTGCCACAGATTTCACGCTAATAATAATCATGCTCAATCTCTTAGAGCCTTCATTTGTTAAGAATAGCAGACCAGTCGTACTTCTTAGCCCATTCCTCCCAGCTCGTCATGGGGCAGTCAATGCCAGCCTGTCGAGTCAGCAACGGTTCAAATCTCCTAAGAATGGAGTATAACATACCTCACGAATATCCTTCGCTTTCAAGAGTTTCATACCGCCATCGTATCCCGGATCAGAAGTATACGAAAACATGTATCCTGTCTCGATACCCGCATCGCGATCAGGTGTCGCGGCAGTCATCTCATCTGGCGTCACCTGGCGGTACTTGACGGGAACATTGTTGATGCGACCCCAGGTCTCGATCCACTCAGGCCATGTGCAGGTTGTGCCTTCAGCCATGTATGCCTTGCCAGGGGGCATTTGGTAGACGGCGTAGGTGAAGTTGCCCAGATCTCCTACTGGGTCGAGATGAGGAACGAGGGCGTCGGGCGAGGTAGTGAAGGACATTTCAAAGGTTCCATCGGGGAGCTACTTCTTATCAGTGCCAGCCCATGGCAAACGCGGATGAACTTACCTTGTTCATATAAGAATCAGGCAAAATATTGAAGCTCGTGAAAAAGTACCCCGTGTGAATGCACGACATCTTGGCCGCGAGCTCAGGATACTTCTCATCAACATACGCCGGAAAGACATCCGCCTTGCCATCAAAATGATACAACTCCTTGAACTTTCCCCCACTGCACTTCTCAGCCTGACTCAGCGTCGAGACCAAAAACCCATTATCATCCAGGCTATCAACAACCGTAGCAGCAGCATCGACAATATTCTTACCCTGCTGCACCTCAACATTATACGCAAACTTTCGACACGAAATACCTTCCTTCTCCGCCTGCTCTCGGCAATCTGGTCGGAAAAACGGCTCCCAGTAGTTGGTCACGCTGAAGATAACGTTTGCTCCAGCAAATGCGCTCTTGAGAGTCGAGACGTCATTGAGATCAACAGCCACGACTTCGGCTCCCGCCGATGACAGGGCTTGGGCGGACTCTGAGGCGGTATTGCGGGTCAAGCCACGCACTTTGAAGCCCGCCTTGAGAAAGCGACGGGCTACGGAGCCGCCCTGGTTGCCTGTGGCGCCGACCACGCAGATGAGTTTATCGTTGGCCATTGCTTTTGTTTGTCTCTGTTGGTTCTGTATTGGAAAGAGGAGAAATGGGGAGGAGAAATTCGGTGAGGGTTTATTTCCTTAGCCGACTTGGCTTGAGTTGGAGCTGCTAGAGTCTGGGCCCCCCTCTAAAAGACGGAGATGCATTCCTAGATCGATGTGACTAAACCCAATCGAGCCCATCCTCGCGTGTTTCCCCAATCGTACCACGGCCCTGGAATTCCCAGTTTTCTCTCTCTTCTCTCTCTGCTCTCTTTCTTCCGTGTCTCCCGCGCTTTTCCCCACGTGGCTGATCAATCTTTTCCCTCCCTCATACTCCGCTCCAAGCTTAAGCTTGACATGACTACGGTTTCACATACCTAATAGTGCTTATTTGGGCCATCTCTCTATCACTATGGGCTCTGAACACGATTCCAAGCCAAAGACGTCTTCGTCGCCCGTAGCGTCAGGGTCTCCTCCACCCGTTACCAGTCTGTCGGGTCAAGATCCTGGCGAGACGCGCCGATCGCCCGCAGATGACGAGGACCAACAGCCAGAAGAGCATGCGCCGCTCCAAGTCGATGTACGCTCTGACTCATTGATACATGACTTAATATACAGTATTGATCATTTTTTAGGAGGATGAAATAGCTGGCGATGATGCAGACTCTACTTATGGCTCTGATCGAGGGTCAGTCTACACTGCTTCCGCCACGTCATCAATCTACGACTACCAGTATGAGAATGGCCGTCGCTACCACGCTTTTCGCGAGGGTCAATACGTCCTACCAAACGATGACCAGGAACAACAGCGTCTAGACCTTCAGCATCACATCTGGCGTTTACTCCTCGGCGGCGCCCTTCACACTGCGCCGTTGCCTAGCCCAGATTCACCCGACGAATACCGCATCTTGGATCTCGGCTGCGGCACTGGCATCTGGGCTATAGAAATGGCAGACGAGTATCCCAACGCCACAGTTGCAGGCATAGACCTCTCTCCGATCCAGCCGGACTGGGTACCAGGTAACTGCATGTTTCACGTAGACGACTACGAAGATGAGTGGACGTACCGTGAGAGTGAAAAGTTTGACTACATCCACGGTCGGGCGCTCAGCGGCACGAGTGCAGATTGGATGAGGTTTTACAAGCAGGCGCTTAATAATCTGAAGCCAGGAGGGTACATGGAGATGCAGGAGTACGATGCGTGGATCTTCAGCGACGACGATAGTTGCGACAGGGCGCCGTGGACGATGGAGTGGGTTAATAAGCTTGATGAGGCGAGTAAGATGTTTGGCAAGCAGATCAATGTGGCGAAGTATCATAAACAGTGGATGATTGATGCTGGGTTCGAAGATGTCGTTGAGAGAGTTTACAGAGTAAGTTTTCATCTCACCGTTACATCGCTGGTTGCTAACTTTGGTAGATACCCATTGGTCCATGGGCGAAAGATCCGACGCTGAAGGAGCTCGGCAAGTTTGAGCTGACCCATATGCAAATGTCGGTTGAGTCTCATACACCAGCTTTGTTCACGCGCGTGTGGAATTATTCTCACGATCAGGTCATGGTGTTGATGGAGGGCGTGAAGAGGGAGTTTCGAAGTCGTGAATTGAGACTGATCACGAGCTATCGATTCATCACAGGACGTAAGCCAGCAGAGGCTTAGTTATGGAAAGATGCGCTGGTTGCATCTGATGAGAGAGCATGGAAAGAGCTGATAGATTACGAAGCATAGGAAGTTAAGCGGGCGTTGGGATATAGGAGGAAATCGACTTTCTGTCAATGACTTGGAAGGTATGGACCTCTGTGTTTAACTATGGCACGACTGCTGTCTATAATGTTAAGCTTCATGTTGCGAACACATGAGCTTAACCCTATAGGCAGCAGTCATCCCATAGTTAAACACAGAGGTTCATACCCTCTGAGTCATTGAACCTCGTTATTTTATTCCCTACAAGACATGAGGACTAGTAATGATCCGGATTTATAGAAAATGGTCTTGTAGCAATGTTTGAGCCCAAATTCCAATCTGGCCTTGACTCATTATCCATCAGAGTTCAGAAGGTTGATCAAGGGCATGAGTTATCAACTTCTTGTATCCTTCAACAGCCTGCTCCAGATCAGAAACCTTCAAGTGCTCATGCGCAGAGTGCGCCTCGAGGATCGAGCCAGGTCCGTACAGGTATCTCTTATGACTCCCCTTTAGCCTCGGGATATCTGTTCCGTAGTTCAAGACCACAGTTTCAAATCCTACCACGGTTAGCTAGAGCTCGCTTCTTTCCAACGTTGTCATCTTACCATCAACATCATAGTCTGTAGGTACGGGTCCAATACCATACGAGAACTCAACGACCAGGCTCGGGTCACTCTCCTCAACTGCCTGACGTATCAAATTCCTGATACCCTTTGGAGTCCCACCAGCGACTCGAACTCCTCCGGTAGCAAAAGCACTCGCTGGGATGACATTTCCAGCTACACCGCCTTCAATCCTACCAACATTGAGTGTGGAGTTCCCAAACTCTTTACTCCCAGGTAACTCAACTTTTTGAAGAGCTGCTAGTCCACGAACAAGGCTATCAATAGCATTACTTCCCGTCTCAGGATATCCAGAATGACCAGCCTTCCCATTCGCTTTGATAGTGAAGCCCAATCCACCTTTGTGACCTCGGGCAAGTTTGAGCTCAGTTGGTTCACCGAAAATAACAGATTCCCAGGATAGACCGAGATCATTGACGTTGCCCATTCCGGGTCCACCTGTCTCCTCACCCACCACGAACAAAAGCGCTACATCACCCTCACTGACTTTGTTCTTATCAACTAGTTCCTGAACAGCAGTGATCTGCGCCGCGACACTGCCCTTTGCGTCAACGGTTCCTCGGCCCCAGATCTCATCACCTCGCCGCTCATAAGGCCAGAATGGAGGAACAGTGTCAATATGAGAAGTCACGAGAACCTTTGTTTTTCTCGTGTTATTGTAGTAGGCCAGGATGTTATCGCGGTTCTTGGCGACTGTTTGAGTCTCAACGGTGAACCCTGCATCTTGGAGATATGTTTTGAGAAAGTCGGTGACGTGCTTCTCAGAACCAGTGATCGAGGGTCGCTCAACAAGTGATTTGTGTAGCTCAAGAAGTGGCGATGATTCCAGTGATTCACGAGAGAACGGGAACTGGACACTTCCCAGGTCAAGCGCCGTGGCCGCAGCGGCAGTCAAGAGAATGGTGTTGAGTTTCATCGTCGATAACAACCTGCAGATAACAAAGAGGGGTAAAAGATATGAACCCATTCAAATTCGGGCCCCGTGTATCTTGATATAACGTTGATCGTCACAAATTGATAAGCAATCTCGAGAAACCAATCAATTTCCTCTTTGACCGTTGTACGGATGTCACCATTGACGGGCAGTATTTCCTCATCTGCCAAAAGCGGGGAGACTCAACCTCGGATACTATGTCGGAACTGACATGGCAACACCTTTTATAGAAATACTCGCATTAGTTGTGGAGGTAGTATTCTTTGAGAGATAGTCTTGGAGATAACAGCTGGAATTATCGGGTTGCGCGATTATATCCCTTGCGCACGCCAAGATGAGGAATGCCGATCGCGGATGTCGACATATCGCGGGGTGAGGAGTAGGATACACAAGCCAAGAGGCCAAGATTTATAACTCCGTCGTAATACCTTGATAGATTCTTGAAGCTAGGAGAGGATCATCGCGAAAATGACTTCTTCTGGTATCTCAAAAGGCCACGAAGCCGTGGATGAGAAGACCCAACATGTTGTTCCCGACTCTTCATCTGGTGAACCGCCGATCAAACAACACTACAACACCGTCACTCGCGGAGAATCTGTCCCTCCCTCTGATGATATAAATGATAACATCATTGGATATGATGGAAGACTCATGGGGGCACGGACTACGTTGAGCAGTCAGCAGGAGAAGAAGTTGCTGCGACGAATTGATTGGCATCTCATTCCTTTGCTTTCGGTCATGTACATGGTCAAGTCGATCGATGCTTCCAATGTAGGTTTAAGAACTACCTTGATGATATGGTACTGATGTTGTAGGTCTCGAATGCTCGAATCATGGATCGTGGAACGCCGAGGAATATCATGACAGATCTGAATATCTCGGCTGATGACTATAACTTTGTCACTATGGCATACTATGTACTTACCAGACTTCATTTTTTACCACGAATATCACTGATAAACTGAGTAGATTCCATATATCCTGGCGGAAACACCCTCGAACCTGCTGGTAAAGCGCCTCAAGCCATCGGTTTGGCAAGCAAGAATCATGGTTAGTCTCCCCCTCCCATTCCTAGCCCACATGACTGACCATTGATACAGATATCTTGGGGAATCGTCCTAGTCTGTCACGCCGCAGTAAGAAATGCCGCAGGCCTTTATACCGTCCGCGCTTTTCTTGGTCTCTTCGAGGCAGGACTCTGGCCGGGCATGCTTCTGCAATTATGCTACTGGTACCGTCCCGATGAAATGGCATCGCGCATCGTTCTTGTTACTATTCTTGGTAACTTCAGTGCTGTCGTTAGCGGTGTTCTTGCTTTTGCATTCAACGGTGTTCATGCGCAGGGCTTGTCGGGATGGAAATGGTGGGCATCCCCACCAACATATCTCCATGCTAAGTTAGACTGACTCAAGTTCTAGGCTTATCTTGACAGAAGGAGTATTCACTATACTTCTTGGTGTCTTTGCATACATATTCATGCCCGACTGTAAGTTCACATCGCTGACACAGCGCTACATACTGACATTGAAAACAGTCCCCGACACGGCTCGTTGGATGTCCGAAGAAGAAAAGGCATTCGTTCAAGCTCGACTTCCCATCAATGCCCCTAGAGCTGCTGAGAAGGACTTTGACTGGAAAGAATTCTGGAATACTCTTAAAGACCACAAGCTCTGGCTGTTTCTTCTTTGCTGGGCGTTTTATACAATCGGAACGACGGGACTCAACTTTTATCAGCCGACGGTCATTGCGAACTTGGGATTCACGTAAGTCTCCATAAAAGTGCTTAGAGGCAGGGCGAAAGCTGACATTTGCTCGTTACAGTGGTATTGCCGAAGCCCAACTGCTTAACATCCCTCCGGCCATCTTTGCCTGTGTGCTCACCATAGTATTCGGATGGGTCGCCAACACGGGCCGTTTCCCATTACCTCTGATACCGCTGAGCTTCATGATAATCATAGAAGCATGCTATGTTGTTCTGTACACCTTCCCCAATACCGGTGGTGTGTATGCAGCTACTGTAATAGCAGGTGGTTTCTCAATCGCTTGGTAAGTCAAACCAAACCCTGTGCAATATCTGCTAACAAAAAAGGTACACAATGATGTGGCCATGGAGAGTCCAAACCACAGACGGAGCAACCGGTTCAGCGTTTGCCATCGCATTCGCCAATAGCTACGGCCAGATCGGAGGCGCAGTCGGATCACAGCTGTTTAATTCACGCTTCGCACCTAGGTACACCACGTCGTTTGGAATCGCGATGGGCTTCATCGGTATGGCCATTATCATGAATGTTATCACTTGGTCGTTTACTTGGAAAGTTGATGTTGCGACGAGACGGCTTAAGAGGGCGAGAGATGCTGCTGCGAAGAGGAATGAGGCTATTCTTGATGATGTTGATATTCATGCCAAGACCTAGGCTCTGATGTTGACATGTCTGGCTTGATCTTCGGCAAAAACAATGAACTTTCAGAGGCCAGATTGCAATCAGAAATTAATTGGCCCCGCAATGTTTATACCGCTTCGACCTTTATCGTCACACCAGACTCTTCTCAAAAACTCTGTACTCCGTCGGCCCAGCAAGCAGGTTCACCAAGCCAGGATAATCATCCCCAAAATCCCCCAGCTTAACAAGCTTATACCCCATTCTCATATACCACTTCAACAACCTCGCCTTCCCTTCATGATGAAACGTCATCGGGACAAGAATCTCCAGTTGCATCGTCGTACACCCTCTTCGTCTACATTCGTCTTCCGCAAAGACTGCTAGTTGTCGCCCTACACCAGTGCCTTGATACTGTGGATCGAGCGCTAACATGCCGAACTCTCCGAGGGCGGGTGTTATGAGTTTGATGAAGACGCAGCCGATGGGGTCGTTGTTCGGTTGCAGGTAGGCTACTGCTAGTTGGCCGTTGCTTAGAAATTTGGTGATTTCGGCGGTTGAGGTTCGTTGGTATGATGGGATGAAGATATCTGACTCGGCTTTCATGTAGGCGGTGTTGACGATATCTGTTAGGGTGGAGACGAGAGTTTTATCCTCCGCATCGGCGGATGGTGGTATTTTCACGACAATTTGTGGCTTGGTCATGTTGGGTATTGATGCTGAATGTAAAGCCTGTCCGGTAAGAGAAGAATGCCAGAGTTTTCAAGGCTTCGGTAGTTGTAGTGAGGACTATAATCTCACATGTCAGACTTTGGCTCACGTAAAACAACGCAGGTGGAGAATTCCGCTTTGGTGGCCCGTTTGATATTACGCTTTTGGGAAATTCTGTACGGCAAGGCGACCGCCAGATCTTCGAAAGCAAAACTCCCGATCCATATTCTGGCCTCCAATAAATATTACATACCAATAGAATAAGCGTGAATACATCCAGACATGGTAGTTCTTCCGGTACCACTGTTCTTTTTTTGCACAAGGATTGGCACAGCGATGATTCATCAGGTAGCGATCATCATTATGCTTCCTCTAAGATGTCTTGCCCCGAAATCCCTAAGATCGGATCAAGCGGGAAATATGGCCGTTTGAAGAGCTCGAGATGAGGAAATTCAGTATCTTTGTATTTTCTATCTATGAGGTTCTGATTTGTTTTCTGGTAGATGACCCCTGCTGTTTGTATCAGGCAGTCAGCATGAAGCACAGTGACCTGAAGACATCTGAGCCACGAATGCTGACCTTGAATTTGCTCTTGTAATTTCCCCCCACGACCAAATGTCTTCCCTAGAATGGCTACTTGATCTATGCGCTGTCGTAAAAGCCTCTGACAAAAGTATCATCATTGACAATACACCTCTCAAGAATCAGCTTCCACCAAGCAAAGATCCATGGTATTCTGCGCCCGAGGGTTGGGAGTCAAGACAACACGGCGATGTTCTCCGCATTCGCTCCACATCAAACCTCATCGACATTGTCGAAGGCTCCGGAGCCGTATATCATATCCTTTACCGCTCAACCGACGCCCGCGGTCGTCCATCATGGGCTGTTACTACGCTCTTCATCCCAACTTCACTTTACCAATCTGCATCCGGAAAAGCAGCCATTCTCTCATATCAATTCGCGTACAACACATGCAACGTCAACTCCAGCCCTTCATTCGCTTTATCTGGAGTGATGGCGAAAAACGAGCCAAATCTTGGTATCAAATCAAGCACTTCTTTGATCGCTGAGATGCTGTCATTCGGCTGGATCGTCAACACCCCGGACCACTTGGGTCCGATAGCAGCTTTTGGGGCAAGTGTTCAAGCGGGCCATGCGACTCTCGACGCCTTGCGCGCTGTTCACGATCTTTTCAGCTTGGGAGATAGTTCAGGCTTCAACACTGCGATATGGGGATACAGCGGTGGCTCGATCGCAACGTTCTCCTCAGCTGACTTGCAACCTTCCTATGCACCAGAGCTCAATATCTCAGCAGCAGTTGTCGGCGGTCTTGTGGATGACATATCCGCCGCATTAGACAAGATCAATAAGAGTCCGATTGCTGGTACTCTTGTTGCCCTCTTGCTAGGAATTACAGCGCAATACCCTGAAGAACGAGCTTACCAAGAAAGCCGTCTTATCCCAGAGACAAAAGATGACTTCATGGCAGCAGTGAACACCGAAGTCACTCAAAATGTGGCCAAGTACTCCGGACAAGGCATTTACACGTTCTTCAATGGCGGAGGTGCAGATCTAAGAGCTCCGATTCTACAAGACCTCTACGATAAGCAAGCAAGGCTGGGATACAGAGACACGCCCATGATGCCGATGTTTTTGTATAAAGCTATACAGGATCAGTTTTGCACTATAGAGCTTACTGATGCGACGGTTGACAGACTCTGTGCGAAGGGAGCAGAGATCACGTTCGAGCGGAATACAGTGGGGAGCCATGTTTCTGAGATTTAGAATGGAAAGCCGAGAGCGTCTGGGTTTCTGCAAAGTATCTTTGATGAGTCGTACAAGTCTCCTGCATCGAAGCGGAATGTGATGGATGTTACGGTTGATGTTTCTTCACGAGGGAAGTGAGCATATTTTCTCTATGGTCACTAGCCAGTAGAACTTTCAATATCACGAAGGTGCAATCCTTCCCTTTTCCATAGGCAAATCCATTCCCCTCCAGACCCTCACATCTTCTCCAGGTCCACATGTTCTCGCAACCCAATTCTCGACTCTCTCAACACCCCACATAATTGTAAACAGATTGATGAGCATTGGATCAACGTCTGATGCCTTTGCACTGAGAAATAGACCCTCGCAATCGAGGCTACATATGAAGAGAGGATCTGACTTCCGACATGCTGCTGCCCATGTAGAGGCTGATTTTGCTTCCCATAGGTCTTTATGAGCCGTGAAGTAAATGCCGCCATGACATTCGGCCCATTTCTGCTTCAGAGTGAGATATACGCCGATGGTTGAAGTCGCCATTAGCCATATACGACGAATACTCTCCGAAAGCACCCAGGACCGCCACTTTCGGGGTAGTGGATCACCATCGAAGATAGAGTCTAGAATAATGCCGTTGGCAGAGGCTGCAGCTGCTGAGCGGTCGCCACCCTCGCATGGCAGGCCAATATCCGGATCGCGAAGAGCGGCTTCCCAGAGTTGGCGCGTCCATGAGAGAAGGGTCTGTATTTGCTGTTCCGCGTTCGCACGTGCGCCGATAGAAGGGGAGAACAACGCTAGCACAAGATGGACGAATAATGCTTGGGTTCGAGCGAGGTGCTCACGAATGTTAAGCGACACTTCGGGACCAGCGAGATCCGGGCAATATGTCTTGAGTAATGCCGATGCTTTCGACACCAGTAATTCGTCAATCAGGGTCTCGTTCGCGGGTGTCTTCGAGTTGTATAGGATGATACAAGTGAACGCATCCTGTATTGATGGGGGTAGCCCGGCATCAGCGTAGAGCTGGTTATGTATGAACGGGCTGTGAGAGTTGGTGACCCATTCGGTGAAGAACTCATGGATGCCGTGAACGTAGTTCATACAAACAGAGTTTGGGAACGATGGTGTCGTGAAAGGGATGTGTCGAATGGCCCACGCGTCGGGTCTGAGGAAGAAGTCGACAGGATCCTTCTGGCTTGAGACGGTCTCGCTGCTGGTTGCGGGCGAGTCGTTCGGGAGCTCAGCAGCAGGAAGAGCGTCCCAATTGCTCAAACTTGCCGCCCACTGATTGAGGTCAATCAAGCCATCGTTTGGTGTTGAGAAAGGGAGTTGCATCAGACTCGGCGGTCCAACACTGAGTCTGCCTGCACTCTCTCCGCCATTTTCCGCTCCCGGCGCTGACGAGTGCAATCTCTTCCGCTTGGTCGGTGGATATCGGCATTCGACGTCTCGATCATTACAGCGCCCGCAGATAGGTTGAGCTTTGTCACATTTCCGCTTTCCGTTCGTACATGCGTAGCACGCTTTGAGCTTTGTCGCAGAACCCATTGTGATTATGTTGATGCGGGAAGGTGGCGGGTTTCTTAAATTCACTGCGGGGGAATTTAGAGAGGTTGGATTAACGTTAGCGACGTTGGTCAGCGGCCATGCGGAGACTTTGCGGGTGCTTGGCGGAAACTCTTCTGAGATAAGCTTATCGCTCAGTATGCAAAGCCTGGAAATTTAGCGCAGTCAGGGCATCTCGCGGGTTTCTGGCGGGCTTCAATCAATTCACCCGCAAATTTCCGACATGTTGTAATTATGTTATGCATCTTGTCGCGACACATGAAGCTAGACAAAAATTTATATAAGAGATGAGCATGAGTCTCTCATAGCTCCTATGTCGATATCATCATTAATCCACTTACTTTCAATATCCAGTACCTGGCAGCAGCTTTCCAATATGCCTTCCGCAGCAGAAACCAGACCCGAGGAAAACCCTTGGGAGAATATCGAGGGACCTACCAATGGCAGTAATCTCATAAGCAAAGTCCATCGCGAATCGTACGAAGCAATCTCTCCGACTCGTCCTGAACTTTCTCAGGCCGGCCGTACTGTTCTGGTCGCTGGAGCTTCCACTGGAATTGGCTTTAGCATCGCCGAGTCCTTCGCCGCCGCTTCTGCAACTCGTCTCATCATCACCGGCCGTCGTCAGGATACTCTGGACAAAGCTGCTGAGAAAGTCAAGACGAAGTACCCTAATGCTGAGGTCATCCCGATTAATAATGACTTTGCTAATGAGAATGCCACGCGAGAGTTCTGGAAGAAACTTGCCGAAGACGGTGTCTTCGTTGATGTTCTCGTTTTGAGTGCTGCGAAAATGTGGCTGCCCAATACTATTCTTGGGCTTGGATATGACACCTTCAAGGATGGCCTTGGAGTGAACCTTATTGCTCCGTATTTGTGGACTAGCTTGTTCTACAAGCAAAGAGAAATTGACTCTTCTCGAAAACTGGTGCGATCACGAACCCCATGACCTTTATGAATGATGCAGCAGCTGACTCTAGCTAGGTCCTTCTAAATCTGTCCAGTATTGCAATTCATCTAACGCAGCTCTCTGTGCCCATTCCTCTTTACTCAATCACCAAGAGCGCTGGGACAATGATGATGCAGCACATCGCCATGACTGTACCTTCCAGCGAGATGCAGGTCATCAGTTTCGAGCCGGGACTTCACTATACTGAGTCGTTCGAACGGTTCACCGATGAGAACAGTTTCAAGTGGGATGACAGTATGTATCGATTCTCATGAGCTGGAACCATACTGACAGAGGTGCAGTCAAATTACCCGGCGACTTTGCTGTCTGGGCAGCGTCTGAAGAGGCCGAGTTTCTCCATGGGAGGTTCATCTGGGCGAAGTGGGATGTCGATGAGCTCAAGACTGGACCTCTTCGGAAGAAGATTGAGAGCGACTCTTCGCTTTTCAGAGTTGGCGTTAGTGGATACTAAAGTAAAGGCAAAAATTCAAATCGAAGCGCCTGGTCAAGGTCTTTTTAGATGATCATCTTTGATTCGATACAGTTTGATGGGAAATCTGCATATTCAAGTCTCTCGGTTATTCCAACTGTAGTTAGTTGTCCTGCATTTGGGACAAAAAGGAAAGACGCCGTGGCGAGGTTCAATAGCGCCTATCAAAAAGACACGTTCGCAACCTGAGCACTTAACCTCCTTAGCCATTCCCATTCTCCTATGCATATAACGAATAACATCGGCTGCAATATCCTGGTTCTCGCCGAGCATATCGCAGAATGCGTCCAAACTCATTAGCGGCCCAATATGCTTAAAAGCAACCTCCATAGCGATATCACGTAATCCTCTGTCCCCCGGTGGCGTAGTTGTATACGCCAGGGCGATTGCATATGGGAAGCTATCCATCTCCCATCCCGCATCAATGCTGGTACGGTACTTAGTCGCAGCAAGTCTCTTCAGTGCCTCAATGCCATATTTATCAGCGATTTGATAGACCTTGGCATGGAATATCATGGCTGATGAATCAGCTGGGGACTCGTAATCGAAACAGTAGAGGAAAAGGGTCATTGCCCTGACAACAGCGGGGTCGAAGTCCATGATTTCTATCACTCGCTCAGAACTCTCCTGGAGCTTATTAGTTTTGATTCATTGTGGCGGGTAAAAAGTCGTTCTCAAACCGTCCACGGTCCATCGAGCTCTTTTCTGAAATACTCAGAGTGGCAAAAGAGAATCAAACTGTGGACTGCAAATTCCCGACCTCCGCATTTGATGACGGTGTCTGAAAGACTTGTATTGTTGAAGTACCTGTTCTGTCAACAACAGGCTCATATGAGTGGCGAGATGGAAACATACTTCTTCAACGATGCGCCAAACTCTTCATATGGCGGTGACTGCATCTCTGTGCTATGGAAGAGTCGAGTCTCATGTATCCGGGGCGGAATGGATAGTGTGCGTCCCCAAAGAAATAAAAGAAGGACAAGGAGGGGGCAACGGGGAAGTTCCGCTTTCTTATGTCGTGGCATAATGGTAAGCCTCCCGCAGAAACTTCAGCCACAACTAAGGTTGCTGCGGGGTTTCTGGATAACTGGATATTTCATGTGAACAAATGATTTAATTCATTTGAGAGTAAACGAAACATTCTTTGTCTGAACAGTATTGCCGTCGCCCAAGCTGGCCCGACCGCCTCTGGCCAAAGTCTCGCCAAGCGTGATGGTTTCCCCGTCTGCGACGACACTTACAGGACCTACGAAGGTCTCTATACCGATTGTTCAGGAACCTACGTGACCTCCGACCGAACCACCCATCCCTACAAATTCCCCAAAGTCCGCAAATGCTGGTTCGACTACTTCGTCCTCGAGACCTCAAAGGAATACACCCCATGGCAGAAGGCCTCAGGCAACATCTACTGCACCGGCACCCAAGTCTACACTGCCACCAAACTCGTCGGCAACGAGGTCTGCCAGGATCGACCCGAAAGCGTCAGCGTTAGCGTTGGTGCTGAGATCGAGGGTTTCAGCCTTGGTCTTGATTTCACTACTACGGATACTGAGTCCAAGTGTGTTCAGGCTCAGGACTTCACTGCTTGTACTTGGGATGATGGCGCTTGTCATACTGTTTGGACCCAGCAGGAGGTCATGAGACAGAAGGGATATCGTCGACAGAGGTGTAACTGGGGTAATGGAGATGAGACTCAGTGCATGGATGACTGGGAGCAGACTACGCCCTCTGACTTCATTTCCTATGGTTGTGGATCCAAGTGTACTGATACGAACGATTGCGCTAACACCGATGGCAAGCCTTGCTCTAAGTAAGCTTTGAGCATGAGTTCTGGGGAGGGCTAGTGGGCAATGTTTCTTTCATCTCGTCATCTTGATGATGTATTTCTTAGTAGATTCTGAAGGACTTTTGGGCATTTAATGGATTGCAATAAGTAGGGATGGCCAGTTAGAACATAGATAATAAGCATTCAAATCTTGGACAGCGGCAAAATCTGAAGATCGTGCCGACTCAAATCCCTCACGCTCTTCTTCCCAGCATTCGCAAGCATATTATCCATATCCGCCAACAAACACTTCAAAACGTGCTCAACGCCCGCTTGTCCACCCGCTGCAAGACCATACGCATAAGGTCTTCCGATGCAGACCGCCTTTGCACCAAGGGCTAATGCCTTCAACACATCTGAACCTGTTCGAACACCGCTGTCAAACATGATGGTCAGATTTGAATCCTTAACCTTGTTGTCCGCTGCGATATCTGCCAGTGCATCCAATGACGCTATAGCGCCGTCGAGTTGGCGGCCGCCGTGGTTGGACACGATGATGCCGTCGATGCCGTGCTCAATTGCAAGATGGGCGTCTTCGACTGTCTGAATTCCCTTGAGAACAATGGGTCCGTCCCAGAGATCTTTCAGGATCTTGAGGTCGCTCCATGAACGATATGTACCAGAGTTGATCACATCAATCCAGGCTTTCGACTTGATCAGAGTCTTTGTATTGGCCAGAACCCTCGCAGCGCCATATACCGTCCCAGGTCTTCTCATAATTGTCCAAAGCTCCGAAAGTTTCTCCGCAATACTTCGCGAGTCATTCTTCTGCATTTCATCAAACATTTTGTTGAAAACAGGATCCGAAAAGCCAATCTGACATCCTTGACCCCAGATAAACGGCAAATACGACGTGTCGAGATCTGTGGGTCTCCAGCCAAGTGAGAAGGTATCCAGCGTGACAACGAGGACCTTGTAGCCTGAAGCTTTTGCGCGCGCGAGAAGACTAGCTGTGACTTCTTCAAACGTCGGCTTCGGCCAGTAGAGCTGATACCATCGATCACCATCTGCATTCGCCGCAGCGACTTCCTCAATCGTGCGCGTCGCAGCAGTCGATAGAATCATCGGCATACCAACACTATGACACGCCCTCGCCGTCGCTTCTTCCGCATCAGCATGCAAAATACTCTGCACACCAATAGGCGCTACAAGCAGTGGACTCTTGTACTTGGTCCCAAACAACTCAACGTCGACATCGCGCGTGGTGACGTCAACGAGGAAGCGCGGCTTAAGACGATACCGACTGAAGGCTTCACTGTTGGCTTTGGCAGTAGCAGCGCTGCTGGCTGAACCGTAGACGTAGCCGAAATTGGTGGCGGGGATCTTTTCTTTGGCTAGGGATTCCCATTCTGTAGGGTTTGTTGAGAAGAGTGGTGGGCGGAAGGATTGGTAGATGTCGCGCTGGAAGTTGGAGAAGCTGGTTGGGTCTGGGATTGAGAATGGTTGGCTCAGCCTCTTGGGTTCAACTTCATCTGCCATGTTGAGATGATGAATTCGATGGTGATTTTGATGAATTTGGGGAGTTTGGAATTGAGTTGAGGCGAGCGAGACGCGCTTCGGATCTTCCCTAGTCTTTTCTCCTCACTAAAACGTGCCGAGGTTGTCGATCCTTCAATCCTTCGCTAGAACGTCATGTTACATTTTGCGGGGATCAATAGCAGTACCCTCAGGGAGTCAAGAAAACACAAGACCTGAATATAGGGTATTAAAATAAAATCAGTAATAAATATCCTAAACTTAGTAAGGTATCCTAAATTTGTGTAAATTTATTTCAGTCTGTTCATTATTGAGGATCAAGGTTCTGAGTTTCATTTCCTCCCTTAGCAGCACCACCACATTCCATCGAAACATGATGTGGTATTATTAATCTGGATAGAGTTGGCATGAATTGAACCGCACGGTTACCATTAAAGTGACCGCTGCACTGATCCCAGACTGATCATTTCGTGCGCTAGTGCTTTATGTAATGTAGTGTCTCTGACCTCATAGTGTCATCAGTATAGCCTCATTCGTTGACTTTGTCGAGAATTTCACTGATCCTAAGTGAGATCTCACATTTTCTAATCATTTCAGCCTCGCCAAGTACCCGAGGATCTCTTGGGCAGCCATTTGCCGACCCTTCCACTCCGGATGACGACTCGCAACCTCCTCTGCCCTCTTACGCATCCCCGCGGACTCCGGGCCGAACAGAATCTCCAACAACGCCTCAGCGAGCTCGTCCTCTTTCCACCTAGGCTTTGCTTCCTTATTCGCCCAACGCCCGATACCAAGTAGCTCAACACGATTGGCGAAATCATAACAGTCTGTCCAAGCGGATGCGCTTCTTCTTATAAAAGTCGCAAAACATGACGCGATAAAAGCACCATCCCCATAAGTCAATCACTTTGAAGGCAATGGTGTAAGTGACTGGGCTTTCACTATTCTGATTCAGCCTTAGCAGGCGTCCCTCAGGGAGCAAGATAATCTAAGACTTTAGAAGAGAATGCTAAAATAGAATAAATTTAGTAAAGACTCCCCTAAACTCAAGACTAAATTAACTAAGCCTTTTCATCACTTAGGATAAGGGTCTTAAGTTTTCTTACCCTGTCAGGTTAACTAGCGCCAGGGGCTCTGTAAGGTTATCGATTTTTAGGGTCGATAGCGTTGAAAGCTATTGAGCCCCGAACGTTCCAAGGGTCCACCAATAACGCCCAAAAAGACCAAAATCCACTTAGAAATGTCACGATGAGAGAGAGCGATATGGCTTATTCCGCTTTGCCTCTTTACCACCGAGAATTTAGTGAGAAGACTGCAGTAGTTATATGCTAGTTACCGGCTGAACCACGAAGCTATTGAGAAATATCCGAGCGGTCTTTGCCGTAGCTAAATGAGTATGCGCCTCGTAGTTTCGATTAGCTTTATAATACCGACTACCCTCTCAATCTCCCGTACTCTTGTCTGTTTGTCTGTCCCTCTTTCGTGCTTCTCCAGTCACTCATTCAAGATGCGTTCCATCCTCGCGTTAGTGGCCCTCGCCGCCGTCGACTTTGTCGCCGGAAGCGCCTGCAAGCCCAAGTCCAGCACCACGATCCCCTCGCTCATATCATCCTCTACCGACGCCACCAGCTCGTCGACCGCTACAAATGTCGTCGCCCTCCCTAAAGTCCGCAACTTGGCCACCAATGGAAACATGGCCGAGATCGATCCCAACAACCCTCTCTCTGTTCCCGACTGGGATGTTGACGGCGATGCTCGAATCGTTGGAGGCGCTGGGCGTGAAGAGCCTGGAAGTACTGAGCGAGGTTGCGCTGCGATGAGCGCTTCCAACACTGGCGATGGAAAGCGTGCTTTGGGTATTTCTGTTAGTATATCGCAGAGCATGTCTAACCTCAATCTCGCGACGCCTTATACTATTCGCTTTTACTACCTCGTCGTTACATCGCCTGCGGCCATCAATCTGTGCCAATTGACAGGTTTCCTTGGCGGTTCCGTCTTCTACCAGAACTGGGTTTTCAGCACTGGTACAGCCGTGTCTTGGAACGAGGTCCTACAGGCCGTTACGCCGGCGCAGGTCAATGCTCCTCTCCGCATCGCGATGAACTGCCTTATGGGTGGTGGAGCGACTGTACTTGTCGACTCCGTCTTCATTTCGAACGCTGTCACACCACAGAACATTAACAACTTTGCTGTCAACTTTGGTAACACCGGCACGGGCGCCAATCCTCCCCTCGACCCTCCTGTGGTCGGTCCTCACACAACCACCAGCTCTTCGCAAAAGATTACATCGACTACTCAACAATTAGAGACCACATCCGTCCCCCAAGAGAAAGGAACTACGTCGACCTCTCAGAAGCAGATGACTACATCGGCCCCTCAACAGTTAGAGACTACATCTATTCCTCAAGACCAAGAGACTACATCACTCTCACAGAAGCAGGGGACTACTTCTGCTGCCCAACAGCAAGGAACGACATCAGCGCCTCAGAAACCAAAAACAACTTCTGCTCCTCAAAATGAGGAGACTACATCGGGCACCGAAAAACAACAGACTACGTCCGCCGCCCAAGTGCAACATACTGAGACCGGAACCACTGGTCTGCAGAACCAGGTAACTTCAACCCAGCCTGCTTCACAGCAGACCTCAACTGATCAGCCCGATGTCGAAACTACCAGCAAGCCTGCTTCGGACGTTCAGTCCTCAACTGTGCCCGTCGTAGGCACAACCAGCACAGCACCCGAACAGCCTTTCTGCTCAAAGGCTCTCAACGGAGGCTGCTGGTGGAAGCGCCCTGATAATGGCAACGATATGGTCAACTGCGCCAGCCGAGGTTCTTGGCCTGGATCCACTGGCCAAGGCCATCTCGTTCCCCGCCCCGATAACTATCCTCTGCCCTTGAGTCAGCTTTGGTGCTTGGGTTGGTGCTCCCTCTCGCCTGGCTGCAAATCCGTTGCGTTCAACCCCGAGGATCGCAGTTGTCGCTTTTCTGAGCATCAAGTTCAGGATGCTGACTTTGTTCCTGGTCCTGACCCCAACGTCGACACTGAGGGCGTGTTTTACTGGCATGATCTTTCTTGCTTCAACTGCCCTTGTAACGATGAGCCCTCTCCTACCTCTGTTGCATCAACCACTCAGTCTGTTGAGCCTACTGGTCTTGTCAAGCTACCCGCTGCCTCAACTTGCCCCAAGTCCCTCGAAAATGGATGTCGATGGAACGAGAGGTCTAATGGCGGCGGCCTCGTCACTTGTCAGTATCGTGGCAGATGGCCGGGAAGTGATGGCGCTGGCTTTGCTGTTGAGCAACCGCGTGACTATCCTACGGCCTGGAGTCAAATGTGGTGTGTTGCCTGGTGTTCCTTGTACCCCGGTTGCAAGTCAGCAGCCTGGATGCCTAATGACCGATCGTGCCGTTTCTCTACTCATTCGCTCTCTGATTCAGACTTCGAAATGGCTGCTGATCCCAACTCGGATTCCGTCGAGGATGGTATTTACTATTGGCACAGCCTCGACTGCATGAGCTGCCCTTGTCACGACGATCCTACCACCTCTTTACTCCCTCCAGAATCCACCACTCTCGTCCGCGCCGTGACACCCAAGCCCAATACCCCCACAACCGTCACAGCTACCACCAAGGCTGTCACAGGAACTCCGACACCTGGTCCCGTTGAGCAGCCCTGCGACTGGGAGAACGGCCAGGGTATTTGCTATAGACCTTTCGAGAAGGAACAAGGACCCTGTGGTGGAAAGCTAATGATCGTCAACCCATCACAGTACACGAAGCTACCACTTAACTGGAAGCCTGAGATCAGAGAGCCTGTCCAGTGTGCGATTATGTGCCATACCAACCCTGATTGTTATGCGTGGGGTTTTGAATGGAGCAGCAACATGAACTGTGTTCTTTCTCTTGGACGGACTGAAGTTGATCAACTGCAGGTTGTTTCTTCAGGACCTCAGTATCGTTGGTACTCTCATACGTGCTGGGAGTGCAGGGACTGTGTTACTAGGTGGAACTGGTCTTGGGATTCTTTACCTGCCGGAAACTGAGAAGCGTAGATATTTAGATAACTTATCATAAATTTAGGTAACTTATTATAAATTGGGGTAACTTATCATAAGTTTAGGATGAATTTAGGATATCTTTTGTGGAGTTTATTTTATAACCCTAAACTTAGACCTCGTATTTTCTTGCTCTCTAAAGCCTTATAATCTCAGGGGTCATGCGCCTAAGGGTTTAGTGACTGTTGAAATCAATTTTGGATTAGAAAGCTCATAAGAAAATTCACCATATCTTGTGTCCAACTTGTCGGTAGAGCCAAGACCCAAAGTCGAATGGGCATGTAGCTATGGCACTTTTATTCAGGTTCCTGAATGTCCTGAACTTCTCGATCATCCTTCTCAGCCATCAACTTCTTATAGAACCGATCCAATTTCGCCCATACAGGTTTATCCGGCCTGTATCTATCCCTCAAAGCAACAACGTATTCCGCCTCTACATTCCTAGAAGTCGAATTCTCTACCAGCAAGTCAACTAACCCGATTCCCTGCTCAACCTGACACGCCTGGCTCAACGCTGAGTATTTACCGCCATCCCTCGAGTCTATTCGCGCACCTGCCTTGAGGAGCAAACACAGAGCCTCTTTGCGCGACTCAATTTCGCCTTTCACTTCTATAAAAGATGTGCCCTCTTGCACAGCATCCACAACTAATTCGAAAAAGTCTCGAAGGATATTATCATGATTGTTCTCGTAGATTGCCTCGCGAGCCATTCCTCCAGCGTCGAGAAGAACTTGTATGCATTGCGCGTCAGACGTTAGAAGTGCTGATAAAAGTGGCCTTGGCTCATCAAGGTCGAGGTTCCCTAAGTCATGAGGTCGGTCCAGTTTACGAGGTTTGCCTGGATCTATTCCCTTTTGGATGAGGAGACTCAGTAACTCCAACCCGGCCTCTCGTATCCTCTCCACGCGGTCCGGCGAACAGTTAAACATTTCGTCCGTGTCACGACCATCAATGCAGTTGCTCAATAATCGCAGGCCTCCATCTTCATCCTGCTGTACGGTGGGATCAGCTCCAAGCTGTAGTAGTTCAACGGCGGGTTCAAACTTTCTCGCTTCGATAAGCACGTTCAGCGCTGTGCCTTCATGCCGATGTTCCCCCCGAGATTCAGCTTCTGCATCCAGAGGAACACCCCATCTGGCTAACTTCTCAGCTATCGTACAGGCTAACTCCTGGTCTTCGCAGTGTTTAACCCAGTGAAGTGGTGTCTGTCCTGTAGCATCTCGGTCAGAAGGACTGAAACTTTTATGCTGAGTTAAAGCATCAATAGCAGAAAGAGACCCTTCTGTAATAGCGCAATGAAGCCCAGAGATGTTGCCCTTATCACATATCGCAGAGTGAATAAGGTCTCGCTCTAGCAGCAGCTGAAGGATCTCATGGGTGCTGTGGCGTATGGCGTAGTGAAGTGGTAGCCAAGCATCAATATTGACCACTCTTCCATACTTTCGA
Source organism: Fusarium pseudocircinatum (assembly GCA_013396035.1). Classification (NCBI taxonomy): domain Eukaryota; kingdom Fungi; phylum Ascomycota; class Sordariomycetes; order Hypocreales; family Nectriaceae; genus Fusarium; species Fusarium pseudocircinatum. The sequence continues at coordinate 31,340 of JAAOAS010000445.1, forward strand.
CAATTACAGAGCGTACTTGGCCATACATCCGTACTAGCGCCATTATCAAGAAGCCATCGCACAATCTCGAAGCGCTTCTGAAAAATAGCAAGATGTAGCGGCGTTGCCAGCTGCATCCGAATGATCCTCCCACAAATGGGAATAATATAAGGATCTTCTTCATAAGGGATGTAGTCAGCAACATTGTTGATCTTGTTGATGTCGGAGCCGTAAGTCACAGCCAACTTGATTGTAGACAGTGAGTCGTGATCAACAGCCCAATGAAGGCATGATCTCAAGGCCTTCTCGACATAGCATTCTCGACAACACTGACGGTCGTGTTCGTTGGTCCATGGGTAGCAAGACGGTAAACCAGTGGCAGCGGCGTTGCGCTTGTAGAGTACCGGGTTGAAGATAGCGTGAAACGCGTGATTGACGCGAGACAGGCGCGAGAGGTCTTGGGGTTGGCAGTAGAGCGCGAGATGTTCGGCCAGTTCAACTGGTATTGAATGGAAACTCATAGCTAACCTTGACGCTTGAGTAGATTTAGCAAAGCGATGTGCTTCTCAGTATCAAGTCAATTAGATTTTATGGAACGATGATTTTAGAATATTCTTGCTTGGGCAGCAACCCCGCCTTATATACAATGTTGGTCATGCTTACGCCCCCAGAAAAAAGGATTTATAGTTCGTTCGAGCACACATAGCCTCCTAAGACTTTGCATCTAAATTGTTGCGCAATATAAAACAAGAAGAATTATAGCTCATTGCCACCAGGGCTAGGGAAACAACAAACCTCTACTTCCTTCTCACATCCCCACTGACAAGCCAAGTATGAGAAATCCGTGAAGAGAGACTGCTACTCAACAGAATATTCGCCGTATGGAGCCTCTCTCCACTTACTCATGGTTCGCAATTCCGATTCACTTCCATACAGCGCAGTCATGAATACCCTATCAGAAACAAGATCCGGCTCTGAATGAACCGGGCTATCATCTCTCCCCCAGCTGAACCGAACGATTTGACCATGTCCAACCTGAACTCTAGGAGTGTCTTTAAATGAATTGCTAAGCGACTCTCGCAACATATCGTCTGCGTGGTACATCTCGTCTTCAGAGGGCTCAGGGCCATCATTTTTATTTCGCCACCAATAATACCGCGCTTCGGCATCATGCTGCGTCTTGAAGACATGCTCATCTTGCTGGAGCATGAGCGTAGATGGCCCATGGAGAGTGATTGCATATTTACTCCGCACGACGTCCTCACGCCCTTTGTCATACTCAAACATAGGACCATCTTGATGCCACCTCGGGATTTTGAATGCGGTACAAGGCTTTGTGATGCGGATGGTAAGCCAGCATGCCTTCTTTTCTTCGGTGTCGCCGGAACAGTCGTTTCGCGTAGTTTCTAGGAACGCCTTGATTTTGGGTTCCAACTCCTGCCGTACTGCGTCGGTATGGCGAGTGAGGAATTTCGACGCCTCAGTAGCAAGTGAACCGTCGACGGGACCGTAGTAATTGAGTGTTGATTCTTGTTTTGTAGACTTGATGCGGGGAATGTCGATTACCCCCGAAAGGATCGCGCATGGTGATTGATCAGACATGTTGAGGTTTGAGATGAATGTCTGCAGGACGATACCGGTGAGCTGTGCTTGCGATATGGCCTTTAATGATTAAGGTACAGGAGCATTATATGACTCAGGCCGTGGATAGGCACTACTACCTAGTATTAGTGCCACCATGACTACATGCATTAATCTCACACCTATCGTGAACTGTGCCACCTCTATCAAGCTAAGCGGCGAGTCAGCCTTACCAAACAGTAAAATCAATAACCCGCTCCGGGGCACCAAAAGCTAATTCCACAACAAAGTCATTGGCTGAGCGGTTGAGCCGGTAATTTCTCCATCAGGAAATCACCGAGCGCCGTTGCGATAAATATTCAGACCCAGCAGCCTTGTCAGCCTGTCACCGCTTCACTCCACAATCTCACCATCAACAACAATGAAGCCTACCACCGCGATCCTCTCTGTGCTCGCCTCGCAGGCGACGGCGCAGCTCATCGACATTCAGATCGGCGACACCGCCAGACTCGACATAATGCGCCAAGCAGCCGAAGCCCAAGTCAACGGCAACACAGCCAAAGCCCACGCATTAATGGATCAAATCCGCGTCGCAGACGCCGCGCACGAAAAGTCTCTCTGGAAAACAGATTGTCGCGTCAGCTCTCAATTGGAAGCTGAGATCTATACCGTTAAAGATCCCTCGCGCGCACCGAAAGAAATCGCCTGGGCGATGGAGTTCCTCGATAATTACTGGAAGACAGATGATGGACGCGATCTTCCGTACCCTGGTGATTTTGATCGCTTCATGCATCCTGATGGATTCAGGGTTATGCGCATGGATTATAAGAAGCTGCCTTGGGCGGTGCGCAAGTATCATGAGGATCTTGTCAAGGAGGGCAAGCAGATGGAGCGCAAGTTCATTGCGGAGATTGATGGGAGTGCGTTCTTTGCGCCGGGTGTTGTTACGTGGTTGGCGCCTTTGTTTGCGGGTAGTCAAGTTGAGCTTGGCAAGGATGCGTGCGAGGGTAAGTCATTTCAATGCGTGGAAAAGTTTGGAGGCTAACAAGAGTAGACGACCTTGTTAACTTTAGTAATTGGGACAAGAAGAAGCAGACAGCTGATGGTGTGAGGTTTACCTTTGGATATGGTGGTAAGGTGCAGATTGGGGATCATATCACTGTTGAGGTGCACGCTCAGAGATCTTCTAAGCAAGGCGCTGAGAAGGAGGCTGAGGCTGGAGGAGATGAGGAGACCGATGGAACCGAAGAGTTGTGAATTGGGAGCGCTCTGTGATGATTTCAGGCTTCTTCTCACTAGGATGGACTGTTCAGGTTATGTATCTGTCTTAACGTTTGAGCGATATGAAGTAATGAATTTCTGTTTATAAATGATCACAAATATAATCGTCTGTTCATGTACAAGTCTTCTCTATAAGTCTGCCAGCTCCCTCACAACTTTGCTTCTCTCAATCTCCTAGCCTCCCTCTCCTTATCCCTCAGTTTACGTCTCAAAATCTTCCCGGTCGGACTTTTCGGTATCGCATCAATGAACTCGACGCCGCCCTTCAGCCACTTATATCTAGCTTTATGCTCCTCAACATAGCGTTGGATATCACTCGCAAGTTCTTCATCAGACTGGCCTGCATGTTTTGCTTTGACTACAAATGCTTTGGGAACTTCGCCAGCTCGTGCATCGGGAATCTGGATGACTGCGCAGTCACTCACGGCGGGATGGGTGAGAAGATGGGACTCCAGCTCTGCCGGCGCGACTTGATGGCCCTACTCTTATAGTCAGTGACGGTCAAGTAAGCGCACGTGTTACAACGGTCTCGAACCTTGACCTTGATGAGCTCCTTGACTCGATCAACAACGACAAAATGCTCATTGCCGCTCTCGGAAATTCGTACCAGCACCTCATCACCTGTTCGTATCCAGCGACCGTCAGCATCCTCAAAGAAGGTCTCGGCGGTGGCTTTCGGATTGTTAAAGTAGCCGAGAGACACCGTTGGACTCTGAATCAGCAGCTCTCCTGGCTTTTCGTATTCCGTAATCTCTTTACCGTCTGGGTCAACGATCCTGGCCTTGGCTGCTGGAAGTAATGATCCTGTTGTCCCGACTTGCGTATCGTGCTCGCTGCTTTGTATAAAGACTGTCGCCGTCTCTGTCATTCCTGTTCGAATGTCAGAAGCTACTCTAGATACATTTAGGTCAGGTATCTTACCATAGCCTTGACCAAGGCGCCACTTCGGATACAGACTCAACAGATCATCCACTGTTTCTTTTCCAAGCGGCGCGGCACCGGTATACACAAACCTGACACTGCTCAAGTCATATTTGCGACAAAGCTCCCTCCTGTCCAACATCTGAATCACGATGGGGGGGACAATTGGAAGCTGGTGTATTTTGAAGCGGCTGACCGCAGCCAGGAATGGCTCAAATTCAAACCGAGGCATAACGATGATCTCGTCGCCGCGGTATGTCCCCAGATGAGTGATAAGCATGAGCCCGAACACATGGCTGAATGGCAACACTCCGAGCATCACTTGTGTGTCGATGCCATCGGCCTTTCGGGAAACTGAGTCGAATGTGCGTGTTTGTATGATACCCGATATGATATTGTAGTGCGAAAGCATGACCGGTTTCTTCCAAACAGTTAGCAAAGGATACCTCCAAAGGGCTTGAATCCTACAGGTAAACCAGAAGTTCCGCTTGAATACAGCAGATAGGCCGTTTGTCGAGCACCTTGCCCCTTCGTCCATTGAAGCGGCGGCAACGCAGGCAGTTTCTCTCCGTCTTCAATCAGATCGTCGATTGTCTTGAATCCGTGCCTGCTGGTGTCGCCTGGCACCGGAAGAAGAAACACATTTTCTCGAGAGATGCCAACAGCCTGTGTAGCTTTGAGCGCAGCATCAAGGAGAGGTACACAGGTAAAGATTGCTTTTGCGCGTGAGGCGCGGAGCTGATGCTTTAACTCCGATGCCGACAGGGCTGCGCTGCTCAGACTGGCGATGCCATTCAGACGATGGATGGAATGCGTGAGGGGGATATAGTCAATCTGTCTCCAAGTCAGCCTAAAATAATTTGGCCTTCCGCAAGCAAGTCTACTCACGGTATTGAGGGAGAATATGACACAGACGCGATCCCATTCCGACCCGAATTGTGAGTCAGACTGAAGAGCTTTGCCGATGCCCCGCGCAAGGAGATCCTCTCTGCGGATAACCTCCTCAACTGTACGCGTCTTTCCAGTCAATCCACATGTGTAGGGATGTCGCGCTTTCGCAATAGGATACCGGCCGTACTCTTCCGAGCTCATGAACTCGGCGACGCTGATGGAGTCCGGAGGGTCTGGGAAAATTAGCGAAGTCAGGACACCTTAGCACCCATATAGCTACCGATAGGCAGGTCTGGAACCCATGATGGTGGGTAAAAGACCATTGCGACTGAGATAGATGATCGCTTCAGTTGGCGCGATCTGGTGATGGTGTGAGTTAGATTGATCTGATAAGATCTTGGTGTCCACGTTTCTCCCGCCTTGCGCCCTTTTTTATGTGACCCCGCATCTGATGTGATTGCTTGGCGATCGGCGGGTGTTGCCGAAGGCTTATCGGGGATATGTATGCGACTGCCAGTACATCTTGAGCCGCAGCTCATGACGTGCATGCAGTTGGTAACTGAAGGTCAATTGAGATCACTGAGAAGGGCAGGTTCATGAAATGTTATGTAACAGATGATTTATTCTATACCGATATATACCCTTCTAATCCACACTCTAAATATTAACATTCCCATCGCTCATCCTCCAAATCATATCCTCCATCTAAATCCTATTCTCGTAACTGCTTAAGGGAGAGCAGCAGGGGCATACTTCTGGTCAGGCTTGACAACCTTGCCACCAGCGACCTGCTTATCAGTGTAGCTGGGGTAGATGATCTGCTTCTTGCTGCTGACGACCGAGAGAGTGGTGAAGCCCTTGTCGGCACCGAACTGACCGCTCCAGCCAGAGGTGATGGTGAAGGTGCCGCACTTGGCAGGGCCGCCGTTGGCCTTGGAGGCAGGCTTGCCCTTGACGACGTACTTGCAGGCGGTGGCGGCGCCGCTGCCGGTGTTGATCTTGAAGTTCCAGGTGCAGGTGGTATCAGCCTTGTCGCATGAGCGAGAGAGAGACTGGATGGTCCACTGGGGAGTGGCGGCCATCATGGAGACGGTATCAGCGGGGGCAGGGGCTGCGACTGCGCCGGTGGCGGAGACGAGAGCGATGAGGGCGGCAGTGAACTTCATTTTGATGGTTGAAAGTGGAAGAGTAGTAGTGGGGAGAAGTGTTTTATTTGTGTGAAGAGTTGTTTGTTTGTGTGAAGAGTGTTGTAGAGAAGATGAGATGAGATGATTGATGATGAGAATGTTGATTATCGCGGGTTGATCAGTGAGTCTTTATAGATCTTGCAAAAGGTATTAATAGACTCTTGACTTCATATCTCCCGGATCATCAGCTCCATACTGTTGAGCCATGATGTCGCTCTAGCCGATACTACAGCTGATCAGTTGATGGTAACGTTTGATCGAGGCTCAGGTCCAGCCTCACATTCTAGACCACATCGTCTCCGGGGCGAGAAAACACCGAACCTCAATACAGGGTGTCAAATAAACTCATCAAAGAGTCACCTAAACTTAGGGCTAACTTGCCTAAATATTTTTATCACTTAGGGTCAAGGTCCTGAGTTTTCTTTCCTCACCTAGCCCATTTGCATGGCATGACAGAATAGTCCAGGCATTTCTCCAAGTGACGCTATCTGCCGATTTCCCGTGTTTTTTTCCGCCCAGCCCCTTCGAGACCTGGGGAACCCCGAGAGCTATGGCCGAGCTATAACCAGACCAAGTCTAGCTTTTCGGGTCTCAGCGAATCAGCGCATGATTTATTCTTAGATTCTTTGCCCCTGCGCATTTGATGCCTGATGCAGTTACAAGCTTATGGCAATACGAACCGATCAGCTGGAACTATTGTTTGTCCCTTGCCCCTGCATTTCAACTCACTGCGATATTCGTCTTAGGAGATTTCGTAAAGCAGAGTCGGTGAAGATCACGCTCGTGTTTGTTGAGATAATCTTAGCTGTGCGAGGCTAGAGCTCGACCCACGTGCGTTGCTTCGGCCCTGGAGCTTGGTGATGATGTAATTGCGATCGCTGCTGGGGACTGAGGATCATGGAAGATCATCGTATTATTCTGTTCGCAATTGACGATCAGCAAGAGATCGAGATTGAGGTCTTGGTCTTCCATTCAGTCAAAGCATCGTCCAGAAATGTGGCAATTATTTGGAAAATTTTGCTCAATGGAATCGATTGAGCTTTCGCCCGTGATGTTGGTATGCAAGATAACTTTATGGTTTAGCTTAAGAGTGTAAATTTCCGCTATGCATATCCTCACCCAATAGCAGCAAGCAGCAGTGTCACAAGATTAGTACTTCATGCAGATATCTCGGAACTCATAAACTTTCCACCAAACATCCGATTTTGATCACAAGTGGTAAATAATTGTATTGCAGATATAGAAAGATTTTCCACTGGAGAAGAGAGCATAACAAGTAGGAAAAAGTGTAATTGAAGTCATATTCGCTGCCTGTAGGGTAGTAGCTTCAATTGCGCTCGTTGCATTCCAGCCAATGAAGCTGACTTTGCGGCTTTTCCGGCGCCACTCAGGAGAACATAGAATGCAGTACGGAGTAAGTTAACTTAGAAAGCCTCAATTTATTTATAGACCGATCGAGCTGTGGCGTGTCTTATCTCAATCCGGCCATAAAATGTGGATGGTGAATCAAAGAGAAGATGTTCAAGGGTCACCATGGCCACAGAACAGCGCAACATTGTTACATTTGTCAAGCTGCTCACATCAGTTCTCTTATAGAAGACTTTTGCATATCGATTGTCTTTGCTCCGTAGGGGAGGCGTGGTTGGTTGACTGGTTCAGCTATGGGCGGATGTCTCCGAACGCGTGAGCCCCACTGATGCGGCCGCATTTTCCGCACTCCTCTCCGCTCTTCAAGTCCGACAGCGGTCAAAGCACGGAGTTTGCGGAGTACGTCGCCCTGCGATTATGCTTATCTTGGATGTGCGGCTGATATCCGCGTCTCCATCGATGAACTGAACGAGTAATACGGAGTACACCAAACAAACCGAGTCTTGCACATACAGAATATGACAACGCGCAGCGCGCAAGCTTGCAAAGCATGCAAAAAGCAGAAGCGGCGCTGTGACAAGGCTCTTCCAGAGTGTAGCTTGTGCAAGCGGACTCAACGCCTTTGCGAGTATGGCATCACGACCGAGTTCGAACTCACGGCCAGTGATTGGAGCATGATGCAAGCACGTCTCAGTGAGCTGGAGAATCGGCTGGCCAATTCTCCGAGAGCTACCGAGCAGCACATCTTGAGCCCAATCTCAGGCCCATCTTCGGGGTCAGTGTTGGAACAAGGCACGACTTCAAGCGCGACATTCTACGACTCCATCGATACGCATAGTATCAACTCTTCGTCCCAATCTATCGGTCTCACGCGTGCTTACTCCACAGTCGAATGTCCAGACTCAACATCGGTGACACGTTTCCCGGCATCTATGTTTCTCGATATTGACTGTTATGTCTGGTCTCATGCGAGGCTGCCTATTCCAACCGGCGTCATTCCCGCGGTATGCCGACCCCAGTAATCCCAATCGTTATTTGTTCTTGGCTTAAATTCATTGTTATTGCTTGTTATATTTGTTACTCGGTGCTCTAATACTTGGTAGCCCGTCCTCGCGTTTCTCAGCCAAGGCAATGCCGTTCTAGATGTATCACAGAACTATTTTGCGACGATTCACACCTGGTTTCCTATGATATCAAAAAAGAGGATGGATATGGGTCTCCCAGTGCAGAATGCAGGCCCCGATCTCGCCATGCTGTTCCTGGGAATGAAGCTTGTTACGACGCCTGCCATTGACATAACCGACTCAACCTTGTATGATACAGCCAAAAGCTTCCTCGCTATTCTGGAGAGTAATGGTGTTGTCTCCCTCCTCCGTCTTCAAGCTATGATCCTCGTAGCATTGCATGAGTATTCCCATGCGATCTATCCGGCAGCTTGGATGACCATCGGGTCGTGTGCGCGCTACACTGATATACTGGGCCTCACGCCCGGTGATTATTCTCCATTGGGTCAAGTGGTATGTATTCGTGAAGGTAACTGGTCGGGTCATTATTTCTTGGCCCCATTGACAAAGAATGAGAAGAAAAGAAGTTGATATGTCTTTAGGCAACATGGACAGAAGCCGAAGAGAGAAGGAGAGTATGGTGGTGTGTTTATATCCTCGATAAGCTTGTGTCACTGGGAAGCAGAAAGCGCTGCTTACTTCCAGATGCCCATTCGCAGTGTAAACTGCCTGTCGATGATGACGTATGGGTAAGTCAACACAATTTCAACACTTTTTATATAGCGGCTGACATGTTTGTAGGACCGCGGCGAGGTAAATATGGCCGTCAGTCACTCAACCTCAATATCGTATCAAATCCAGCAATCTCCATTCTCAAGACTATGCCAAGCCTCGATGTATCTAGGGCGCGCCATAAACTACGCCCGAGACAACTCAGCCATGACAAGTTCTCGTTTCGAAGAAATCATGTCTCTCGTAGGAGAGTTAGGAGCTTTTGCGACAGTCGTGGATAATGAAACTGCGGATCTCAGCCCCGAGACAGGCCTTACCCTTCTCGCTCCTCGATGTATCTCCCGATCAGCGCTATTTGTCGCCCTCGATCGTTTTACTTGCCCTGAAAAGATCAGTGTAGAGCCTGGGTATATAGAGAGTCCTGAGGACAAGACACAGAATGAGATGGAGCTTCAGAGACAATCCATGCGTATTATCGAACAGACCAGCGAACAGCTACACACTCTGGGTATGGAACTACTACAAGCATTTAGAACCGAAAGAACATCCTTGATGTCCAGCATAAGCCCTTTCATCTTGGACTCTATCTATGCTGGTGCGGCGACATTCCACTGGCTTCTTGGTGAGGGCGGCAATGAAGTTTACCGCACGGCTGCTGCTGACTTGGATATGCTCCTGGACACTATGAGCTCGAGATGGAGACTTGGTAGCACGTATCGCGAGATGCTGACGGTGCACGACGTCACGGCAAGGGTAGCAGCTAGGACGACGTAACAATGGAGTAGTTTAGTCTCGTTCCAGATAAATAATGCAACGATATTTCCGACAAATAAGTCCGATACAAGCAAAAGAAAAAGATATGTGCCAATTTCTTGCCGGAATTATAGTCGCCTTCTCAGAAAGGTGTTGGAGCGGAGTGCGGAGAGCGGCCGCGAAATCCGCATCATGGCAAGTGGCACTCTCCGGCGGGAGAGCGACCGTCAGGATAGACTCGCGCCATTGCGGCCGCCTATTCAGCATTGGTGTAATATAATGGTAACTAAGGGCAAACACCCATTTTGATCTGACAAATTGACTGCAGGCGGCCTATATAAGCTTGAGACGTGCCGCAGTAGCTGCAGGACATATTCATCAAGACATTCGCAAAACTCATCAAAAACGATATCATGATTAGTTAATACCCATTTCATCCGCATTAAGACTTACATATCGTTGGCCAATATCGATTGAAAGTCTATGAACCATGAGTGTCCGTCGAAGTACCATCATTCCCAACAAGCCAACCCTAACAGAGAAGAACCTTCCTGACCAAGCAGGCAAGGTAAGCTAATAGAGTCTACACACACCTGCAGTTTGTCTAACATCAAAATTCATCAGGTATTTCTCATCACCGGTGCTTCTGGCGGGTTGGGCAAAGAACTTGCTTCAATTCTATACCAGAAGAATGGCAAGATCTACATGGCGGCTCGCTCCCAGTCCAAGACCGCGCAGGTTATAAGAGACATCCAGACAGCTCACCCAAATTCCACCGGAAGCATGATATTCTTACCGCTAGTCCTCGACGACCTCACTACTATCAAGGCTTCAGCCCAAGAATTCCTCGCACAGGAGAGCCGCCCCGATGTCCTCTATAACAACGCTGGTGTGATGGTGCCTCCACAGGGATCTAAGACAGTACAAGATTACGAGTTGCAGATTGGCGTGAACAACCTCGCCCCATTTTTGTTCACCCACTTCCTCCATCCTATTTTTGCTGCTACAGCCCAGATTGCCCCTCAGAACTCTGTTCGTGTCATTTGGGTATCCTCTAGTGCTGCCGACGGCGCCCCGACTCCCGCTATCGACTTCACGAACATGGACTACCATAAAGAAGAAGGGATCTGGTCGAAATACTCGAGAAGTAAGGCTGGAAACGTCTTGCACGCTGTTGAGTATGCCCGAAGGACTGCCGGAGAAGGCATCATCAGCATTGTTCGTCATTCTACATTCTCTTCTTTACTAGATTCCAGGAACTAACTCTTGGCATAGGCGCTGAACCCTGGCAAATTTGTGACTAACCTACAGCAGAACATGCCAAGGATGCAGCTTGCTATCTTTGTAAGTCATCGCCTTGTATATGTCGATACTCAAGACTGACGATAGCTGCGTAGAAACTCATTGCTCACTCACCCAAGAACGGAGCCTATACTCAACTTTTTGCAAGCCATTCTCCTACCATCATAGAGAAGCAAAATGGCTATTGGGGTAAGTGTTTTGTCAGTAAAGATGACAACTAGTGTACGGCAACAATTTGTGACTTGGATGACTAACTGTATCCCTTGAATAGTGTCTCCTTTTGAAAAGGTCGAGCCATGCCGCAAAGACCTCCTTGATCTTGATCTTGGCAACAAGAACTGGGAGTGGACGGAGGAACAGGTGAACAGGTACAAGTAGAAAGAGCAGCTATTGACGGATGACCGGACTGATGGGTTGAGTTAGCCCTACTGATGCGGCCGTATCTTCTGTACTCATCTCTGCTCTTCTTGAGGCTAATAGCAGTAAAGCATAGAGGTTATGCAGTATGTATATACATCAAAACGTGCGGCTGACATCCGCGTCTCCAAGAAGTAAATCAATAAGCAAAACATAGCCAAGATTAAGACATGGCAAACTGAAGCGAGCAAACGTTAAAGTAAGCCAATCTTTAGCTTAAAGTTTGCCGCAAAACATCAGCACCCGCCGCATCATAACCATAAGTCTTTTGCAAATCCTTTAAGAAATACTTATAACATAGTTAGGGCCGACCTCTTTCTTTCCACATTGGAGAAACATACCAGCCGCCAAGTGGCGAAGATGGATTTCCGCAGTTCCCAGAGAGCGAGGCAAACGCCGCCATAGCCTCGTGGTCAGCGCAAGTATTCTTACCCGCATCCGCGTAGTTGCAGGTATACGCCTTAGCTTTGCCATGGACAAAGACCATGAGCTTGAGGGCATAGTGGCGCTCGACTGGCAGTGATTATACATCTGATCCTGGGCTCCCGAAAGGTCACTGTAGTCCAGACCTGCGCCATTGCACTATTAAAGTTAATACGTCAAGCCTTGAGTTGGTAATGTCGGCTGAGGATGTCACTTAACCCGATATCTCCGTTAGGAAGAGGAACACGGCGATACTTGGACTTTGTAGAATGCTCAAAGTCAGAGACATATTCGATCTGTTCATTGCCGTTCTTGTCTTTGTTGACGGACTAGATGCCATTTTTCAGACCCTCGGGGATGACAAATCCTTGGATGAGGGAGATGGAGGCAACAAGAGAAAGGATGCTCTTATACTGCATGTTGAAGATTGAAACCGTTCAAGTCCAAAGATGGATATGGAAGTGATATTGTGAGTTTATATGCTTTGTCAAGTGATTTGGAAGTGGTGCCCTGTAACTTGGACAACTCTTGGGTCAATGGTTGTGCCGACGCTTTTTATACAACATCTAGAGGGTTCAACATCGACGTCGCCAGTTTATGGCTGAAGAACCTTGCTGTAGACAGTCAGTTCTAAGCTTACAAAAGTTCCGTTACTGCCAAGAACTCATACAGTTGGGGCCGACTTACATCATAGCCAGGCATTTGGAAAGCTGACCTATTGGGTTCTAGGATCGGCATTGTTATAGCATCACTGTCTTACTGTGGTATAGTTTATATTTACCCCAGAATACTACAAACTCTAAATTGACGATCTTCCACTGTAATAAGGCATGTTGCAACAGGTATCAGAATAGAAAGATTGAAGTCGAGATACACTGAATTGCAGTTACTAAACGCTACGTTGACTATGTATTCTAATGAGACATAAAGTCAAGGAGACGTCAAAGCGCAGATAATCTGCATTAGTAGCCATTATTAATCCTACAGCGATCATGTTTCTCCTTGCGAAATAAAACAAGGTAGAACATCAAAGCGTAGTACACCATCAGGTTGTAGGTGAGCAATGCAAGAGTCATTGAATCTAACAGTCATTATGTTTTCTGGTGTGACCTTTGTCTATCAAGCAAGGAGCAGAGTGAGAGACCAAAAGCATCATAGTGGTCATGAAGTCTTAATGATGCTTGAAGCTTATGAACATATTGCGTTCTCATTCATCCCCTGTGTTCGCAGCCTAACGCTTAACCTTATAGGTGGCAGTTATCTATACAGTTAAGGCTTATGACGTCTCAACGAGAACCATCAAGACAATGCACGGAACAATCCCAATTAGCTTCAACGATCATGTTGTCTAACGTAGTTTAGCAGGTAGGCAAATAGGCAACTAAGTAAAACATCAAAGCGTAGGTCCTTTGACATTGAACGTGTTGAATCCAACGATGATCTTGAACTCTAATGTAACATATGAATTAGTTAGTTATAATACTTAAATGCCGATTAACTCGGGAACGGTAGTCGATTTCGGTCCCGAACAATTCTTAAATGAATTCATGGTTAAATTATATGTATGCCGATCAGTTCGGGTATATCATTTAGTTCGGTCCCGAACGACTTACACAGGACTTTTGTGAATATGTATTTCTTAACTGTTTTTTGACTTATTGAAATGAACGTTATTTGGTGAATCTTTACAAAACCCCAATACCATTCATCTTGAGTCTTTTAAGATACTTATCGTTTCAACAGACATTTTACCTACAACTCCTAGCCCTTACTCAACTCTTTACAACCAATTTTATTCATCATGCTCATCATGAGATACCTCAATGCTGCTCCCCTTGTCGTTCTCATGTCGACTTTTGTCCATTCTAGCCCCATGGAATCGATTGAGCGACGTTCTTTCGTTGACATGGCAACTATGGAAGATCTCTGGGCAAGATATATAGATACCATGAGGTTTCAGACGGCTTATTTGCTGGCGTTACACCTGAGGATTGGGATGACACTGCTAGGTCAAAGACCCTTAGTATCTTCCCCCCTACTAACCCTAAGTAGTTCACATTAAGGGTGCCTGGTTGGCTAAGCGTTCAGAAAACAACGAGTCTCCTCCTTCCCTTGACTTGGATCTCTTCAATCGAGATATCTCTTCTGCCTGCGCCACTGGATTAGCGTGCGCCATGGCCGCCGCACAGGTTCTTGGATCACCTCTGTACCAGCTCGGTATGTATCTTTTCAACAAGGTCAGAGAATACGGCCCCCAGTTACTGGACTCATTGAACCGACCATTCTGGGCAAACTTCGCCGGCGTAGGTGGACAGAACTTACTCGTCACGGGTATTTTCAAGCTTATTGAAAAGAAGTCTGATAATCCCCCGCCTGTGGAACAGTGTTCGCTAGATTACTCTCAAGTAGATCTGATGACGCAGATGGTTGCGATGGCTTGCTCGTCGAATCCGGAGAGGAGGGCATTCTCGCAGTCGATTACGTTGCCTGATGGGTCGGTTTATGAACTGAACATGGCTGCTGCGCCTGGACAGACCTTATCTGACTCTGATGTTTATGACGCCCCGACCACGGGAAGCTAGGCCTTGACCCTGTCTGTATGGATCTTTTGAAGACTGTACTCATTTGAGTTCTAACTTCTTCTTGATCTTGATCTTGGTAAGAAGTACTGGAGTGGACAGAGGAACAGGTACAAAAGGCACGTTGACTCGGAGAGCAAATTACAAGACCAACTGTAGTTCTAGTGTTCGACGGCCGCATTGAATAAACTACCTTACAACTAACTTAGGCTCAACAACGTCCTGATTACTTTTGATGGTTCTCAAGCATTGAAGTGGCCAACTCCCGTAGACCTAATGTACCGAATGGAAACCAAGAACTAGAATCAATGCTTGACTCCAACTTGGACAGGTACGCTTTATCCGCGCGTACACGCTGTACAGTCTCAACTAACCCATCTTCCTTTGAACCTAATATCAAGAGCGCAGCAACGCAAGACCATTTGAAGATATCGTCCGCTTCTAGGTTTGTTGAAGGCGCATAGTACCCCTGGATCCTCTCAATGACATGCCTTTTCTCCGAATCATCATCCGCCCTAACGAATAAGATGGCAAGCGAGAGCACAATTGTCCCGCGGACATTATCACTTGTTTCTCGACTGAGTAAATCGAGGAGGGCTAAACGCGACGAGTCCGAGTGGCGTGGGAAGAATGCCAAAGCATGGGCCGCATTGGCTCGCAAGCTGGCTGAATCCTCATTTAGGCAACGGACCGTCGAAGACAGTCCTTGCTCAACGGCCTCGTAGGCTTTGAGCTCGTACATTGCATAACCACGGTTTGGAGGCTCCATACGCGCAATGCGACTTTCCCATTCTTGGATGTCAATCCCATTAGGAACCGCCCAGTCTGGATCACCAATTGCAAGACTGACAATCAGGAATAAGATGACTTCGCGGTCCTTGGTTGCCGGGATATCAAGTAAAGCACATAGAAAGAGAATCGCGCCAACTGAAGCACTATAGCGGGTGCCTTGGTGATAGATGTTAGACCAGCATGTATCAAGCGCTGTTTTGTAGACGTCCGGATTTGTAGATTGCAGTTCCCCAAGAATACGAGGCACATCATCAGCTGGTCCGTAGGCATGATTGAGATGGGACCAGTTGATGGAATCAAGTCCGGCCAGAGTATCGCTATCTTCGGGTGACATAGTGGTAGTGAACGATATACAGTGCGGAGGAAATATTGGTGGTTCGAATTTGCGTATGGCATTGTGTTTGGGGTAGCCCGGTAATTATAGGGCGGAAACTTGGTAATTACAGTAGGCGACTGATATGGGCACAGCCGGCTGTGCGGAACAGTACCGCATTAGTACTACGGAACCCAGTCCTAGTCAAGTAAGGCCAAAAACTAAAGTCCTACCTTGACTGGGGCCTGGCCTGCAATAGCTAGAATAGAGTCCCATCTCCTCCAGTAGTTTTGACTCTGTTTCTAGATTGGAGACTGGATAAAACAGCTTTAGAATGTTGATACAAGAACACTACAAGTGGTGGCTGACTTGTATATCTTATTAGTAGGTCTTAACTTCGTATCAATTTGAGCCGTCTTTCAAGATTCATCATCAATGGAGAATAGCCTTGGATTATATGAGGAATATAATGCCTCCAAGTAAGTAACATTATTCCTACTATAGTCTTTAGATATCCTGGATCCGCTGTATGATCCTGTTGAAAATCACATCGTCATCAATCTCCTCGCGGTCTTCGGTTTCTTCATCTGCCTCCTCACAAGTTGAAATTTGCACAAGATCATCCTGGCCATGAAGCTTATCCTCCCATCCTTTGGCAACAGCGTCCAGAGCAACCTCCATCCTGCCTACCCATATATGGTCCCAGAATTCCAACACCCGCTTGTAGTAGAGGTCGTCTATGCCAGGGGCACTCGGCTCATCGAATGCTGAATAATCGAGATCGAAAGTGTCACTTTCGCTCGACATAGCCGTTTCGCGTCCGGTCAACACGAAGTCCTGAAACATGGCGACTACCTCATCCAACTGATTCTTTGCCTCGACATCGACATTGAGAATCTCGAACTCCTTCTCATCTGGTTCCAATTCTGTCACTGGGTCGATACAGTACATCCAATACAGTCCATACGGATGACCACTATATCCAGGCCTATCCAAACACGTATGCCTTAGTTTGAGCGCAGAAAATGTTGATTGTCGCACCATGGTGGTATGATGTCTCAGGTTCAAGCCTCTGCCATATACTGCCACATGAGAGCCGAAACTCATAGCGTAATCTTGAAGTGTGAGGTCTTCGTCCTGCTTGTTGGGATGTGCTAGCCACTTCATTCTCGACGTGAAAGGGGTACAGCCATCAGGTGAACAGAGACAAGAGCATTTGTCGATCAAAACCGATTTGGACAGATATTCCTCTGCCTTACCATTGGCGTCATCGTGGTTGGGACGTTCGTATTTATGGATACCGAGAATATCGGCAAGAACGAAAATAGAAGACATCGGGCCAGTGAATCTGTAGCTCCATTTCCAT
Source organism: Fusarium pseudocircinatum (assembly GCA_013396035.1). NCBI lineage: Eukaryota > Fungi > Ascomycota > Sordariomycetes > Hypocreales > Nectriaceae > Fusarium > Fusarium pseudocircinatum. Next base: position 48,229 of record JAAOAS010000445.1, read on the forward strand.
AAAGGGGCTCGACGATCGAACAGCCATATTGCGTATTCGACTGAAATTAAATACGTGCGTCGGCATTCTTGATCTATAAGCGCTCTCTCCAATGATGAGTCATGGCCTTGATCAGCGCAAGGCATCTCGAACTCAGCGTCAATGAAGACATTTGCATCTTCCGGGCTAGCCAAGTAGAAGAAGATTGGAATATAACAGTGGACAACACCTTGCCTATGCCATCGACGCAGGTCTTCATCCACGAAAGTCGATAGGGGTCCCAGGCTAAGTATTCCTTTTTGGCGAAGCAACCTGTCGATCTCAATGGCGTCATTATCAGGTACCTTCTCCAGGGGTGTAAAGTTGCTGATCTCTGTGATTGAAAGCTTGTTTCGGGCCAAGTCTAGCAGCTGCAGACGGCGACTTCGCAGCTCCTTTGCCAGAAGTGTTTTGCAGTGGAGAGAAGCTTCGAAAAAGCAATCTTTTGAACGGAGGCCATGGTAACAACTGAAATCACGGTAGGGTATAATGGGGCAGCCAGCGGCAAAAATAACCCGAAGCGGTAACGTACAAGGACAGCATGATTCATCCAATCCTTTTTCCGAATTACAAATGTTACGACTGACTTTTAGTGCAAGGGTAAGAGCAGTCGCATTGTCATTGCTGAATAGAACCCAAAGCTCAGGACGTGCCTTCTTAGCCAGTGCTTTCAAGATGTCCGGCCTGTAGATGGCAAGATGTAAAGGTGTCTCCCTGTAGTAGCTTTCCTCCTCGATCATATGTGGATATAGGGAGAGGAGTCGCTCCACTTCTGATAAATTATTTCGAATGATTGCTAAGCTTAAAGGACCATAGTGAACTGGTTCGTATCATAAGCCTTCCGGGATCACATGACTGAGCAAGAAAGTCAAACTTACTCCTTGCCACACTCTGGTTCTGTTCGTAGTAGTCGAGGAGTTCGCGCCTATGGAGCGGATATCCGTATATGTTAGAGCGGCAATCTTCTACGTCGTTCCCAATAATAAGCTGGCTATAGATCGAGGGCGGGACGAAGGTCCCGTTGGCTGCTCTCTCTAAAGCTGACCTGACAGTTGTCAACGAAAGCATCAGTGTATTTCTGGTGTATGTACCTTCCGTTAATGGTACGAACTGTGACGGAGGTACCTGCGGCAATAAGAAATTTAACCAGGCTTTCACATGTCAAGCGCACCAGAGGAGAATTTGCCCCTTCCAAAGATCCTGACAAGCAATACACCTAAAGAAGTTAGCTAAACAGTTTGCTATGCCTTGGCCTCATTCGATCTTACGGAGAAGATAAGTTCATAAAGTAGGGTCTCATTATCTTGAGTTACGTCATTAGGACTTGCTCTGCCTGAGCAAAACAACTCTTGAAGCTTTTGCTGCACCGTGTTTAAAAGTGTTCTGGATTTTTTTTCGTCAATGCTTTCGAGCTCGCATGCATAACTGAGAAAAGACATGACTAAAAATGCAGGCGCGACTTTCCTATCAACTAGTGGAAAGTAAGTAAAGGAGCGGCTGATGCTGAACCTCCCGGCGCTAAAGCCAGTGGAGAATGATACTTCAATCCCTTTTTTCAGCAACGAAGCCAAACCAGTAAAACGAATGGCCCGGGTCTTTTCGTAGTCCGATGGGGGCATGAAAAAGCCACAGTCTTTCTCGTGATAGAAATTGAACAACATCTCTTCGGCGAATTGAAAAGGTCCCAGGGCACGCCATTTGTTTCGACGTACACGTCGTCGCTGACAAGAACACATCGACACAGAATCAGCTCTGCTGGAAGGCGCACGCAGTTCCTGTTGAATCTCGCAGGCTGCAAGATAGTTACCCTGTTCTCCAGAGTGGTTGGATGAGGGTTGTCGTTTTGGTTCGAGGTGATGCTGATTTCTTGCTTGTCCGGCTATATCGAGAAGGGATTTGATTTGAGCTTGTTGGTAGGACATCAGGTAAGATATCTGGTCAAACCTCTGGTCGAAATGGGGAACAATAGCATCGACGGAAGTCTGGAGAACGGGGAGGCTTGAGCCGATTTGCGAGATAGGGTGGCGCAGTCCTTCGATAACGGTTGATGTGTTGGAGCTGACGACTGTGTTCCTCTGAATCTCGACAGTTTGCTCATTCAAAATCTTCCTTGTCAAGGACTCTTCGTCTCTGGGGTTCATCAGCAGAGGCAATTAATAGAGACAGACGAGACGCCCTACAGGTGAAGCATTCCCAAAGCTAGAGTGAGAGGTGTTGAAAGCTTATCCAAGGCTTCTTGTAGGGTCTCGATGTCGGGCCTTCGTAATGGATATATCAGCTTCTTACATCCATCCTTGATCTTGTCTTTTGTACGCGCGTGAGCAGTCGTCGATCCAGCGCTGGTAGTGGTTGAAAAGATCTTCTGTTGAAGTGTTTCGAGTTCTTTTAGAGCTGTTTGGCATTCTCTGAGACAGACAGAAGCCTCCGATGCGGAGACAGAAAGTTCTGGAGTAAGCTGGGAACGCTTTAAAACAGTGTCAAGTGACTGAAACGTGCTTTCAAAGCGTTCAGCCTGACGCGCAAGTCGAGCACGATCTTCATCGTGGTCGCTGAAGGCTTTCAGATACTTAACGAGACCAGAGGTCACTGTTATCCCCAAGGGAATGATAGCCAGTGCTAGCTCTGCCATAGTTACCAGAGAATGAAAAGATAAGAGGAGAAAAGAAAATCATCACGGAAGAATTTTGACGCCAGTTACAAGTACCAAGTACAAAGCGAGGCTACCAATAAGATCTCACTACGTGGCTGTGCCACCACAGGGCAGTTTTGAATCTTACAAATGCATATTTCCAGCAAATCTATAGGACGATATGGCTGTGCACCGGCGAGATTATGCCTAATTGTAATTGCTCCGCCTCAAGCCACTTCTTCGCGTTGAGGTTTTCGGATTTAGCCATGAATTACTCCAGGCTGTGTTGTAACTGAAATTACAGAAATATCAAGTTAGTAAGAATACTCTTTATAGGATAAGTTAATGATAAAATACTTATCAATTACGAATTTTGATTGACCAGCCTGGGTCGCGTCACTAGAGCCCTGTATGGAAGTTGCCGTAATACATAAGCTAGGTTGCCCACCTTAACAGCGCGGATACGACCAAGGAATCTAGGCCTTACTAAGAATAGCGTTCCTGTCGCTCATCAGAACGTCCTAGATGGGAGAGAAATCGTAGTGAGATACGGTTGGCCATCTAATGGTAAAGTACGCTACCCGCAGCCTCGGCCATCATTTAGAAAAGCCAGCTACAAAGAGTTTTATTTCCCGTCATGTCCACCCTCAATCTTAACCTTTGATCCATATTAGATCATTAGTAATTTTAGCTGTAACTTATCAACTCTAGACATGAATCATAGAAATTTATTGTCTACTAACCGTTGGCAAAGGATAACTGGGTACTGCTTAAGGTGTAGTTTTTCGCAACCATCCGATTAAGGGAAGCTGGGTCTCCTCCTCTATCACAGAAATAAAACACAAAATGCTTCTCTTCATAACCTTTTGACACTTCTATTGCTATCGACTAGCTTGTTCGCCTTTTGGAGTCCCAGCTAGCAATAGCTACCTCGTGCTTGCGACGGTGCAGCAAATCAGAACTCACAATTGCAATAAAAGCCCTGACGTAGGACGAGAAGAGAAGAGAATGGAAGACGACGGCTAGAAAGCTGCCGAGAAAGAATACAGCCACTCACAAACCGTAGCGCTGATGTGATGGAAGGCTCCACAGGGAGGTGAGACATCTACATCCGTGATCAACACTTGTCGCCCTCAAAGCAAAGCTTTCAGCTGAGCCAAATCCTACTTCTGTCAGTTTTCACCTCAATAGCGTCGCTCTCAGGTAATAATATGATACAATTTCTGTCCATTGATGAACCATGGCTGTGACATAAAGACACGGAGTTCAGAGGAATCCATCGACTAACCTAATCAGGTAGTTCAAGCATGCGCCACGTCTGTAACGGGCGGAGCTGAGGACGGCATGGTCCGTTCTAGTGCACGAGGTTGCATTATCACATAGGCTATCCCGTGCTGGTATGTGATATTGCCAAAGGTTGTGATTCGATACGAGAACGAGGTGATCGTTTCCACTTTTGAGTACGGCACTAAGACATTTGACGGTCGGCTTCAGGCCCCTCCGCGGCCCGTGGCTAGCTGGAGAGCCTAATACGGAGAACCACGTTCCTTTCTGGTAAGCGTGCGCGGCTCCAAACGTAGGCCAAGGACGAATGAGAGAGTGCTCATACACCTGTCGTACTTGAGCCCCTTGAAATCGAGAATGAAGGCCGGGGAAGAGGCCATATGCGGATGTGATATCCAAACCTTCTTAAACAATATTGGATATGGCATCATATTATTGTAATCACAGCTAAGGAGATGCCCCTTTGAAGAAAGTCTTCAGCTGAAGAATATCAGCCACCGAGAAACATGTCAGCCCTTCTATGCCCTCAAATCCATTATAAATACCCGTAGACATGCTCACCAACGGAATCAATCATCAACCATCAGAAACTTCATTTTCCTCAGCTCAGAAAACCCCAATATTTCTCAAAATGGCCTCTCTTGTCCCCATCAAGTTCAGCGAACTCACTGCCAAGTACCAGGGACTCAATGGCAAGCTTCTTCTGAATGCCAAAGGCAAGATCCCCGGATTCTTCCTCAAGCCCTTCTTTGAACAAGAGCTCTGGATTGGCGCACTCAAGTTTGCCGTCCTGGCTTACAGTGGTGGCTTTTCCAAGCTCCCCCACGAGAAGGAGGTAGAATTCGAATTCGAACTTCCAATTCATCTACCCATCGATGACTTCAACAACGAGTCGGTCTTGATCAAGACCGCCTTTGGCATTTCTGAGGTCAAGATTGATTATCTTGACTGGGCCAAGCCTACGGAGATTACTGTGCCTCTTCTGGCTGCCGTAGACGACCTCACCCTGGCTAGCAACCCAGACAAGAAACCAGCCTACACTACTACTATCCGCCCTGTTAAAGATATTTATCTCTCGGACGATGGTCGCCTTGACATCACAGCTGAAGTCCCCAAGCAGCCGGATTCTTCGGTAAACATTGATTTTAACCCTGATTTCATCAAGCTGGTTGCTGCCAGTTATGAAAAAGGGTCTATCAAGTGGACCATTAAGTGGGAAAAGGTTCCAGATCTTGCACACGACCCGCAGCGAGTCAGTGTCATCACCACCAACCCGCCCGAGGTAAAGATTCAGCCCTGGCCTCCCATTCCCGACCCCAAAGACATTCAGCCCTACCGTATCCACCGCTTGTTCATGCTTTCGGACCAGAAAGAGTGAGACACCTGCCGACTGATTCTCGATGGGCTGATGTAGCCGCTTTTATTTGAAGACTTGGTGTCAGGGGAGATAGGGTAATGGATTGATAGTCTTTAAGAGAAAGGAAGGGCGTGACGTTCCATTCTTCTGTCGCTGCTATACATTTGATCCAGGAGAGCATCTGGATTGATTGGTCACAGATCAGATATTGTCGACAGTTAGTATCATACATTTATATATTATTGTGTTTGTGAATTCTTTCGTGCTGCGCCACCCTGTTGAAAGTAAGTTCTCTCTGGTGATTTAAGCTGTCAGCCGTAAGTCTCATATTAAAATGACGCTCCTGATTAACAAATCTAGACATTAACCCTGGTGAGACTTCTGTTCCTGCTGCTAGTTCAGAGCTCCAGACCGACTAAATTTCAAAATGTCGTCAGAGCATGAACAGCCGCCTCTTTGACGATTGAGAAATATCTGGCTATTAATCTCAAGTTTATACTCAACAACTACCTCTAGTCCTAGTATGGAAGCAAATAGCTATGCAGCCGATCATCCCCCGTAGTAAAGGTCGGTCTCTGCAACACAGACCAATTGTATCTCGAGCCCCGCACATTTTCAGCACTGCAGTGAGACATTGGAAGGCCCCAAAGGCTAAGGCTGAGCCCTGGTAAACAGTTGCAGAGAAGACAAGGATTGGAAAATATCTCGCGGTAATCTAGATATAAAGCATCATTAAGATTCTCACGTATATTCCATAGATGCGTCGACTACTGTAAGCTATAACCTCATTTACCATATAAAGTCTAAATTATAAGCTAGCTCCGTGATTCTCAATTGAGACTTATAGCTGAGAGCTTAAGCTAGCACAGAGAACTTGGCTACGATCTCAACATGCGTAGAACAGTATTTTTTCAACACCCCTTTCTCAGCATTGCTGCTATTCTATGCTTATTCATCATGCTTGAGACTGTTCAAAATGTCCTGTGTGACAATAGGAGCGACTTCAATGACTGTTCTTCCGATCTTTCCAACCGTGGCGACGAAATGATCAAATAGACCCTTCTGCATCCATTGATGGAGAGGTATTGCTATCAGAGCCTGTAGACAAGTATCACCAATCAGCGCTCTGTGACACAGAATCTCGACATGATTCGACATGTCGGTCACACTGAGTTCAGACTCGCCGATGGCTTGAGTGATGCCGGTCATGTTGAGAGAACCAGCGGATAAACCTGTTTTCACAATACTTTTAAGAAACTCAGACATCTGATTGTTATTGACCTGATTTGTACACCGGGTAAATGCATCAGTAAATAGTTTGGCATCATCGCCCAGAGAACCGTTTATGGAAGGCAGCTTTGGGTAGAGTCTGGAAGTATCCTCGCCCGCAGCCTGCGCATCGACTGAGATCCGAAGTGCTGACTCAACTATGCCAGAAGTGATGAGCTTTGCAACCCTAGGAACGATATCCTTCGTCTCCAGGAACTGATCCTCCATTTTGTCAAATATTTTCAGATCATTCGCCTTATGAGGATCCATCTTTAGGACAGTCTGCATAGCAGCCTCTGCAACAACAGCTCGGGCAGCATAGTGCCTGTAATTGACATGGACCGAACCAATGTCGATCGAAGCGTCTGCACCCAGCTTGCTTATGACGCCGAGCGCGGTCCCGGCAATGGCAGCGATAGGACTGCCCACCTGGCCCAAGAAAGGAGACCCAGTTTGCAGTACCGAATGATCGATTGTTTGGCCGACGCTGGTAACCTTTTTGAAAATTTCCCAAAAGGTCCTACCATCACTAAGAGGCTCTTCCCTTGTACTGCCCTCCGGGCGGCCATCGGTCGTGATATATCTGATGTCTTCACTCCCTGGAGGACCACTAACCAGGGCATACATGACACTAGACATGGCGCTGAGGTAAGTTCCGAATCGACCTCGAAACACGGTCGCAGTGTTCTTGGTTCCGGTGCCATACGAAGCGACGCCGATAGACTTGCTTTCGCCGTTGGTGAGGATAGGAGATCCGGATTGGCCTGATATATCTGGTCAGTATTCTGAGTATTTGGATTGAAAGCCACTACTTGCCACTTGCCAAGGATATCGTGTGCTCGAGAAGATTGAAAGGTGTTTTCGACATATCACAATCTATTCTTTTGGTCATCTCATACATCTGCGCTCCTCTTTCATCACCCAAGGACTTGTCGCAGGGGTATCCAACGACGCTGAAAAGCATCCTGCTCACGATACCTACAGTGGGCTGCTGGGCGATACGCACAACGTTACTGAATTCTTCCACTTTTATGAAGGCGACATCGCTTGCGCGGTTGGTGTCACTAATGATCCAGTCTTTCGGAGCGACGACCTGGAGACCTCTTCGGAATTGAACGCCAGGCTGTTCAATAGAGTTCTTACCATTATATCCCACGAAATCGCGGACCTGAACTGCTCGGCCGAAGTCGTAGGTATTGTCGTAAACGCAATGGGCGGCGGTGATGATAAGATGGGGCATGATTAGCCATCCTGTAGCTTGAGCATGACGCGTGTCACTGGCATCTTGGCCTTCAAATCGAATCTGGAGTTTGACAATAGCTAAATGCAGAATCAGATTTAGACTGATCCTGGTTTATCGACGTTAAAGAACCTCTTAAACATACAATAATATTTCCCTCTAGGCTGGATGTCAGCCGGATCGACTAGTCTTCGGGAGTCATCGCCAAACACGGTCTCAATTCCGTCTGCTTCTGGCCCGATGGGGAGGACGTCTGTTGCGGCTGTACGAGGCACATCTCGGAGAGGCCATCGAGCGTAGGTTCTCTCGGGATTAGATGAAGACATAGTGGTACAGAACGTAGATTGAGACAGATGTTGTAAAATGCATAAGAGAAGATTGAGGGGATTGTTTCTCGAAATGGTCTGGTGCCTCTGTATGAGAGTCCCATTTGGGGTTGAACTTGCGCGCTAAAAACCGATAGCGCCTTGCGAGACCTTTCAGCTCGAATTCAACAATTTGCCTGGCTGGGATGGCTCTATGGGTAAGCTGATTGGCCAGGTGAGTTCAGCAACTCCTCTCAACCCTCTCAGCCCTTCCAGAAACAGTATTACAGATGTTTATATCGCGCGCATGCCACAGAATCCCAGACTAATCATATGTTTTGCCCCAAGACCGCCTCGCCGTCAAAGTACGTCCCTCTACTTCGTCCGTCTGACCTCTCTTGGTAGGTCTAGAGGGAAGCAAAGTTTCCATAACAACATCATTCTCATCAGTTTCAGTTTCTTTGCGCTGCGTGATCTCGATGAACTGGCCCAATCGCTTTCTCCAGCCAGGCAAAGCTCCGTCTGCGACATGTCAGCTATCAGTCTAGAAAAACAGAATAACCTCAACTTACCAACCATGAGACAAGCGAACTTGAGTATTACGGGAACCCAAACACATACTGCTACCAGTTGTCCAAAGCCCCATTTCGATAGGGCAACCTTGCTCTCGCTGCCTGATTCTCCGCCGCTGAGGAGATGCATAAATGCCGCAAACTCATGTACGCCGATTGCACCCATGACGATAGTTAGGGCCTCCATCGAGATCCACATAGCTTCTGCGAAGAGTACGAAGTGCTTTTGGGTATAAAGCGACTTCAGGCTCGAGGGTAAGCTATCCATCAAAGCATGGGCTTTATGGGATAGCCAGCTGCCCCGCTCAAAGAGGTGCATCCTCATCATTGCAAGGATCCAATCCAATATCAAGAATGCCATGACCACATGCATCGGTGCCTGTATCCTAGAATGAAACTTGAAGAAGCTCTCCGCATCTCGATCCAGATGGCCCAACTCTTCTCCTGTAGTAGAACTAGAACCCCTCTCCGCAGCCTTGTTAAACGTCTGACAAAACGTCCTTGGCCCAGTACGATTCCCGCAGCGTTCCAGAAGCGAGGTTTCATTGAAGTGCCTCAATAACGAAGGCTCATCGACAGTCTGGGGACGAGCATTGAGCACAACAAGAACCCAGTTGATGAACACAAGTGCAAGCGTATACCACCAACGATTATGAGTCTTTTGAAGGATGAGCTGCACAAATAGCAGAGGATACATTCCCGCTGATACCATGCCCCTAACGGTGAGGTTGTTGGTCAGCCAGGAGAGTAGTGAACTGATGTTACCGAGTCCTGTTCCGCTGGAACTTGAGAAGGTGATGATAGCGGCTATGGATATGGTGCCGAGGAATACAGCTTGAGCCTCTTGAAGATCGACGAGGGTTGAGGCAACTGCAACACCGAAGCTACTTCTTGAGACTACTTTCTGCCAGTGGAACGCAGTCTCGACGGCTCCAGAAGGATCATGGAATGGAAGAAGTGAAATCAGGGTGAAGTTCCTTACCCAAGTCTTAGTCATCTTATAGCACAATGCAAAGAATAAGACTATCGTGAACTGGATGAGATATGCCACAATTATCTGTTTTCAATTAGCAGAGGCTTTTATTCCGGGCTGTATGGACTTGCACCCGGCCCTGCAATATCATAGTCAATTCCAGGATCAGCTTTATCGCAGTACTCTGTACTCATGATTCTACCCAGGTCCTTGATGTTCTTTGACGTGAGCATTTGACATTGAAATGTCCAAAGTTCCGGGGGACATCCACCAAACTTGGAGTCTGAACAAGACTGCAGCGCACATTTAACGTAGCTCAGCAGTGCACCAAGTCTCCAGAACTCATCCAGCGGACCGGTATTGAGCCTCCTATCCACTTCCTCCAGCGTCTGATTGCTGATGGTGTCTGGCCCACGATTAGTCGACATCATAGCAACAGTCGCCAAGGTAAGGCAGTTCCATAGCGTTTCGGGGCTCGAAAACATGTGCTCCTCGCTCCCGCACGCTTTATGACAATTAGTCACGTTATCGACGATACATCCATTCTCGATCAGTCTAGCAGGAACTTTATCATTGGTGATGATGGCGGGTAGGCGATAAAGCCACGCGACTTCCCATGCTCTCCAATCCTGGGGGATGGTAAATTGCTTGAATGGGCTGTCTGTGAAGTTCAACGTTGGGAGGTACTGGAAGCTCCTTTCTACCATTTTAACGAAGCGTGGCTCTGATTTAGGATTGGTTCTGGATGGTGGTGATGATTAGAGAAGAAATTGAGATTGTGATTCTGTCTTGCTGCCTGGAGAGCCTTGTGTACTTAAACGTCATCTTCATGCACGCTGCCGTCTGCCAAGATGTTGATCTGCATGTCAGCATTGGAGTCGGGAAGCAATTCGGCAGCCCAATCGATAAGAACATATTTTGAATAGCATAACCATTAACAACATACAGGCTTCTTTGACTATGGTTGTTATTCAAAGTATCATGAAATTTTACTGGAGCCGAGAGTCTTGTATTGTTTGGCTTTGAAGCTTGAAGCAAAGAAGGCATGTGCGGATTTGCTGCCTAGACTACAGCTCTCAGATCCCTGCCGAGCTGAAAACTCCCGCAGACCACAAGCCAATGAAAACAACCAGCTCAAGATAGAGCCAACACAAAATGTTCTACTGGTTCACATACCTCCATCTCGCTCGCCGATGGAGACTGAGAGTAAAACGCAAGTATCATACCATAGATTCCACCAATTAGCCACTTATTCAACAAAGACCTGAGTCCCCAACCCTTCTCGTTCCTCCCACCCGCGTCAAGGCCACTCCTTTCCACCTTGTCGTAGACGGTTGGCAAGATTGTGGCGAAATAGCGTTCCCTGAGTCTCTCATACCACAACCGCTCGTGCAAGTCCCAGAATTGCTCCTTTGTATAGTAAGTAAGTGCGTATAGCCATTTCCGTCCACCAAGTTCCATCAGCTTCCTCTCCAGAGCCTGATTCTTGACTTTGAACCCTTCTCGATCTGAGGGTCTCCAGCGCCAAACTCCAATGTTGAGCATTGGTTGCGAAACGTCATTCCCTGCGCCGGTATCTGAAGAGCCTTTCGTAACGGGGTGGAAAGTAGGTATTCGACATCCTTTCAGAGGACAAAGCCAAAGTGGCCATATTCCCAACTCTGCGTCCACCCAGTCAACAAAAGCTTCAGCTGTGTGATATGGCAATGCTAGATCTTGAACCACGAACTTATCCGAGATCCGACTTGCGTGAAGTGCATGATGCAATGTCCGGGTACGAGAGTAGTCATCAAGAAGCCAGCGAGAAAACTTGTTGAATGGGACGATCTTGAAATATACATGTCCTTGGCGGCCAACCCAGAAGGCAGCTCTGTCGTACCGGAAGAGATATTCACCGAGCGGTATGTATTCTGTGACAGTAGCCGAAGGAGAGAGATGCTCGGTCTGTTATTTGACGTGGAGATAGAACCAAGGGTCTCGTGCGTTACTGAAAGCCCGTACTGGGCAGTCATCTGGTTTGGCGTTGGTCAACTCGCACGTTATGACAACGCCGTGGTCCTTCGAATAGAGAACACCTTCAACATAATTGACATCCACATTCTCGCAACACTGTTTCGTCACAGCGATAGCAGTCGACACGCTGTCAACTCTTCGATACGCTGTCTTGACAAATCGCTTCGCTTCAACCAGCCGGACCTGCATCAACGTCGTCAAGCCAAGAGTCCCTGCAGCGCCTGCAGCACCATGAAACGGATCTTCATGTTCTTCGCGCGACGCCCGGATTATGTCTCCGTTTCCGAGAATCATTTTCACAAAATCGACCGTTTCGTTGAAGAACCCATGTCGAAATGAGCTGCTTTCTCCAGATGTCCCTGCAAAGCCCCCTCCTGCTGTGATCCCTGGGAATTCCATGACTACTGGGGGTGTCAGGTCGTATGGCATGGTGGCTTCGACGAGTCGGTCCATCGGTACGTTGGGCTCGACGAGACAGGCTCTTTGCGCGGTGTCCACAGATATGACTTGGGATAGCATGCTGATGTCAATGATATTCGAGTCAGACCCATGGCGAGCACGGGTACTGCTCCAAGAGCTATGAAAGATGCGATACGGCTGGCGGAGCTTGCAGAAGTCGCGTATCTTGTCCGCAATATCTTGCATGATTTGGTTATGACGCTCCATGGCTGAGACGGCTTGCAAGAGCTGTGAAAAACTCAAACATGAGACAGATGTGACTAATATGTACCCTCCCCGCACTACTATTTGTCTCCATATCTCAGTTCTCTGAGACGAGCTTAGTAGGCCCCATACATTGTAGCGTTCGAGTAATGGGAAAACATTGTGTAACCCCTGACCAACATTATGATAATTAAACTAAGACAGCAGACGGGAAGCAAAAGGCGTTGATAATGGCCATACGGGAGGGATATCAGCTAGCCGATCTATGTGGTTGGCTCGCACCGTGACAACTTGGTAGCACATTCGTTATACAGAAAGAAAGAAAGCTCTCATTGACGAATATAACATGCATAACCTGCACAACACTCTAAATCTATGGAATCTAGACCCAGGCTGAGCTTTCACCCTGAGCACAAGTAGCACCATCTATCCACGCTGTTTCACAACCTTACACCAACTGTAGTACAAATCTTCCTTGATCAGAGTCCTTCAAGTCCAAAATTCTACCAAACGCCAGGAATGAAGCGCCAAGGCACACGTCTACAATACTCAGTCCACGCAGCACCATACTTGACCGAGCAGCTCTTCTCATCACGTATACACCGATGCACAAGCAACACCGTCATCCACACCGCGTACGTCCACACCACAGCCCTCGTACTACCCACCAGCGCACAAGAGCAGAAGCTAAGAATCAGATCGCCCAGGTAATTCGCGTGCCGAGACCATCCCCACCAACCGCTGCAGAGGAGCAAGCTTCTGTGCTGCCGGCCATCGGAGGTTCTGAAGGATGCGACTATGCACTCCGCTGGTTTACCCCAGATGATGCATTTTCCGCCTGTTCGTCGCACGATTTCTTTTTGGTGGTTGACGGAGCGGAAGATAATGTAACCTGCTACTCCCAGGGCGAAGAAGAATGCCAGGTAAGGTGTTGAAGCTGATGATGGGTAGCGGCCCAAATATTGGCCTTGGATGGTGTATGTTGTTGGTAAGAAGCAGAAGCAGCCCCAGCTGAGATAGAAGCCGTAATGGTCGAACTTGACGTCGATTGTGCGCAAATACCATGATTCATTCACGAAAAAGTCTACCACGTAAATGGTCTGTAGTGCGGTGACAAGGATAAGCGATGGTTCGACGTATCCCTGATTCTGGTACTGATACGCCATGTTCGAAAAGTCGCTACGGCGTGTAAGTTTCCGTTCTCGTATCAAATTAGCCAGACTTACATCAGGGTCCACACCATCATCCCAGCCCTGCCATTACTGAAAAGCTTAAGGTCAAAATTCTCTCCCAACCTCGGGTTCAACTCAATGCCCATGAAGAAATCGTACAGAAACGACCCTGCTCAACAAAATTAGCGTTTAATTACACCCAAAAACTCAAAAAAAGAGGTAATCTCACCGCTGAACTTCCTGTCTTCTGGGTGCGTCGGCATTACGTACGCTTTGACGAGCGCAAGTGCCGAAATAACGAACCCAGCTAAGTTCATAGCTCCAATCAAGCTACTCCAATTGCGGGGAATGAAGCCAGGGTCCAGAATCCCCAACCAGCTGAGAGCTGCGTAAAGGAGATGCGTGGCGATCCAGGCTGAGAGGCCGTTGATTTTGTAGCTGAGGAGGTAGCCCGCTGGTGTCAATTGGCCTTGGTGTTGCTCACCGGGGAGGAAACAGTACAGGAGTGCTTGGATTCCGACGAAGCAAATCACTGCGGCGATGCCCTTGGCGGTGATGTGAGGACCGTACTGGGCGCAAATGGTCCAGAAGCCGTGTTCTTTTACGGCGTCTGCGAAGAGAGAGAGGGATCCTTCGTATTCGGCCAGTGTGATGAAGATTGATATCGAAGCCATTGGCGCGAGGAACAGAGGCGATGCGCCTACAAGAGATCGCAGCCACGACCTCCCGAATGCTGCACGACCCCAAACATCAGCACCAGCCAACATCTGAACCTCTGTCGTCAGCGCCTTTGCTTCAATGGGCTTCTTCTTTCTCTGCGTTGTAACAGTAGTCGTCGAGCCAGCCATTGGCAAGCCCTCTGCAATTCTTGCCATGGTGGGTATGTATATCGTATACAGACAGCTAGGTTAAGTGAGATGTATTGTGAGAATGGTGAAAGAGGAGAAGAAGGAATGTGTAGTACAAAGGGATAAAGATGAGAGGCACGGCGGTTTCAGTGGCTGGGACATCGTCATCGATCAGCGGGTGGATCTGTCACCCGGCCATGGTTAGAGTATGTGTATTCGTGGCTTAAAGTTATGTTGGTTTGAGTTATGCAAGCGGACGCGTGTGTGCAAGCGGGCGCGTTGTGAGCTTAATTTGTTTGGTGCCAAGATAAGGCAGATTGAGACAATGGATGTTGGTGGCTGGAAGTACAGGGTAATACAAGCATAGTAATGAGAATTGGCGGTGAATGTGAGACATTCGGGTCTTGGGCAGATTCGATGATCCCTTGAGGTTAAGGGCCTGTTGTACGGCATCATTCTGATGCTGAAGTGACACCAATTATCTCTGGCTCAGTCACGTTCTCAATTTTCGTGTTGCATACGGTAATTTCCTGCTAAACTGTAAATCCTTATTAGCATGGCTAATCCACTGACCGCCTCCGTAACCGTCTGCCGCACCCGATATTGCCAAGGTCTCTCCCTGCTCTGTCGCTGCGTATCACTAGCGCCAGAGTCAAATGGCTTCAGTTTAGTTTACAGCCGGAAATTCACCCGAAACTGCTCGACATCTTTACATGCTTCATTTCCAGTGAACTATCTTGCGGTATTGATCATCAACATAGTGATCCTATATCGACACGTGTTTCAGGTATTGGGTAGAAGCCCTCATTGGCTCAATAAAAAGAAATGGCCCTGTAACATCATCATCAGACTATCTTAATCGTATATCCATCTTTGTCATCCTTCTCCAGATAAAACCTCTTCTCTATACCTGAATCACTCCATATTTCATCCCTCAACTTAGATATCGGCGTGAATGGAGTCTTCTGATCTGCCCAATCCCTCTTCATTTCCTCAGCAGCAATCTCAAACATGCCAATTCTCTTAAAAGTACCCATCTCTTCATCAGAGATTAACAATAAGCCGCACTCAGATGGTAATCTCTCCTGCCAAGGATGTCTGATATCAGCTTCCGCAATCTTGAGTGCGAAGATCCGAGTCTTCTTTGGCACCTCCCTATCCAACGAGATATCACATGGATAATCTGCTTTCAAACCTTTACCAATGAACACGAGCATAGGCGTCAGGTCAATTGGGTTCAAGTACTTGATGCGATCTCTCATCGTCTTGTGGCTCATCCACCAGTTTGAATGCAAGGGCCCTAGCCCACTGCGTGAAACAGAGCGAAAGCGTACTTCTGTGAGAGGCCCTTGAAGAACCAGTGTCACTGGACGCGACATCCCAACGCTTTCTGGCTCATCGTCGGGCTTGATGATGTCGATGACTCTCGTGACCACCTTGGGGTCGGTCTGTGCTCGGAACAGGAAGTCAAAGTAAACGGGCGTGTAGACAGATGCCCATGACCAACTTGGCGCAACGCGGATACTAGGGGGCTCCTCTTCCATAAGGGTGCGCCATAGTAGAGAAAGTGGTAGGCTGTCCTGTCTCCAGAGCCCTTTGAGATATTGCTCTCTCGGCACAAGACTCGCCAACTGCTCAGCTACACCGTCAATGGCAATAAGCTTATCAGTCTCTTTCGTCAACTTGCCAAAGCTGTACTGAGTCACCACCGATGCCCACACGTACTGAAACATCTCTTCGTCTGTGACTGTCTTCTCTGCGTCAATCTCTCGCGTAAGAAGCTCCGTGTATACATGCTTGAATCTGTAATCTTCCACCGACTGCACCCCAGATGGAAGCCTGTCAGAAACATCGAATTCCTTGTATCGATACTGCAGATCCCAAGGCCCTCCCGCGGGATAAAGCTCTGAAGCGTAGAGCTCGCCACACTCCCAATAGAGCATATCGTGTGCGAAGTATACGGTTCCTCGTGATAGCAGCCGTTCTTGAAATACCCATGCCCGCTCCAATAGTGGCGAGTTTGCGGCTGCCTTTTTCCAAGGATCTGCTGCTACCAGATAAAATTCTCCTTCCAGCTTGTGAGTTGGCCAATTAAGGCCGACTCTTGCGCCATTGATGCCTGCAGGATTGCGTCGTCGAAAGAGCCCCCCATGTGCGTCCGACGACGCTGCTGCTGCAAGTGTTATTGCTGAGTATGAGTAAACCTTGGCCATCGTCACTGACTGCAAGCTCCAGTCTTCTGCATCAAGCTGAATAATGCAAAGAGCATCTATCCAGATGTATTCCAGACCAAGTCGGATTGTGACAGTGATTGCATCACGAAATGTTGCAGGGAGGTCTTTGACAGGCATTCCAGTAGTTGTCATACTGTCAATATTGGACCTGAGTAGTCTGGTGAAAGCTTGCCTTCCCCAACAATAGCTTAACGTAGTATACTCTATGTTAGGAGGAAGGATATCGCTTTTGCCTGTTTCAACCACTTTGATAGTCTCTGCCACACCATCTGCATTTGGGATGATCTTGATCAGTCGAGCAGGAAGCCAGTCCTTGTTCTCGCCAGTGCGGTCATGTAGCTTGTTGCATAACGTATGATTATCCGAACAATTCTTGATCCATTTCGATAAGCAGTCGAAACTAGCTTGACTAGATGTACTTTTCGACGTCTTCTCAAGCGGTCGGTGACATTGCACACGAGGATCTGTCAACAATTAGTCAAGTCAACTTCGCTACGGTCAAACAACGCACCCTCGGTCCCAAAAAGTCGTATATTAAGCCCATCCATATGATGATGGTAATGCCTCCGTAGGCCGAGATCCGCCGAGGGATGGCCTTCATAGTCATAAAGATCATACGACTGGAAAGCTAGCATTGGGGCGCCCTGCCCCTTGCGAAACGCTTCGCTTTCATCCGCCAAATATCCGTTTCCATATCCACCAAGGGCTTGGTCCGCCGCTGCGAACGCGACAGCAAAGGAGCAGAAGTCGCAATCATTGACGGACTCGGTCATGTCTTGAGATGAGTCTGCATCACTCTGTAAGGCTCTCCATGGCGCTTCGTGGAAGGGGGCATAGCGGATGGTAGAGTCACGATGTAGACGTTTTGGCTCGGAGAGAAATGCGTCTTGGCATGGCGCACAGAGCTTTGAAGGCATCGCGCCGTGGTAAGGGTGGAGGGTTCGACGCGTTGTGTTTATCGCGGCGTAAGATGAGGAGACGAGGCGCGGGGATGAGGTGTCTGAGCGTCAGGCCTCATAGCAGGGGTTCAGCTTACTAGTGATACACTAACCACGAATGCAAAGGCTGCAGCCACGTGGTGATGATATACTTCACTGTACTGCTTCGCTGAGCATGTTGTAATAAAAGACAGTCGAGCGGCTCTCACGAAACAAGTGACCTCAATTGAAGAGGCCGCTCAATACACGACGCGCTAGATTTTGACCGACGCTACCGAATTTATATCAATACTTTGTTCTATTCAGTCTGTCCTGCGATGTCCTCGGCGACGACATGGGTGAATCCGCCGGCATCTCAATCGGTTCCTCATTAATTTGCCTTGCTGTCTTCATTTTCTCCACCACCGTCTGCTCCTTTCCAGTAGGGGCCTCATGGACCAAAACCCCGGGAGCCTCATATATCGCGTTATCCGGAGCTTGATGCGGGGATATCCCAGTCCCATCAACTTCAGAAATGCCAGTCGACTTTGCATCCAGCTCTGGCTTTTCGAATCCATCTGGCTCTGCCGGGGTAATGCTTGGTGTTTGTCGCTTCTTGCGTCGGTAGAGGAAGAAGCCAGCGAGGAGGAGGACTAAGGCAAGGGCACCGATGCCTGCGCCAATGCCTGCTTTTGCACCGGTTGCAAGACCCGTTGAGGTTGTTGCTTCTTGTGAGGATTCAGGCGTTGAAGTGCTGGCGTTTGAATCTGCCGTTGATGTTCCGTTGTCCGCGCTGATGAAGAATAAATTACTCTGCAGCATGCTTATATCGCTGCGATTCGACACGTCGTAAACCGTCATTGTGAATTTCGGATCCCCAACATCCAGGTCCATCGGTATTGTCCAGGTGTAGTTCATATATGTGTCTGTGCAGTTGGGGTTCCATAATTTCCAGTCGGAGGAAGGGTAATCAAAGGTCTTGTTGTCTATACTCAGTCAGCAGTGTTTTCGTGATGTCAACTAATACAAGACTTACCGAATATCACTATGGGTTTTAGATCGTCTGGGCCTGGGCCGTATGTGCCTGTCCACCACCTCAACTCCAACTTCACTTTGGTGCTCCCTTCACCCCATGTTCCGTTGGCGTCACGCCCGGCTCCCCAACCTATCATCTGTGTTTGTCCACGCACCCAAGTTTTGCCTTCACGAGGCCAGAGAAATTGATCCTCAATGGTCGCGATATCGCACCAACCATCTTCTGTTTCGTCATCATCGTCTCGTCGTAGTAGCGCGTTCGAGAAAGGCATTTCGATGATGGAGAATTTGAACAAGTCGGAGGTTTTGCAAAGGAATCTGAAGGATGGACATTGGACATCTTTAATGCATTGACTGGTGGGGAGCATTTTGGGCCGACGTTACCATAACAGCTTAATCGAAATAAGGACCTGTCTCGTCTTGAATCCTTCAGCAGCCTAGCGAATCGGGCTTTGCGCTGTCCTCTCGCTTAGGGTCTTGGCTGCGATCCTTCAGCGATATCCTTGAAGCATCGTCTAATCGTCTATTCTTGAACGGAGTTTTGGGTCCTTTTGCTACGCATTGACCATGAACCCACAAGGCTTAGACACTTACAAGTTTTCAATCTTATTCCCAACTCTTATCATATAGTTATATTTAACCACTAAACCCGACCGACGGACCATATCGGGGTTTGACATCCTCTACCTCCTAGCTTCAACCAGACATTGCAACATACAGTAGTATATAATTGCAGTTCCCCCTGATCAGGCACCAACGGAGTTGGTCTGATTCATCCCTCTCCCTCGTTCGGACCCATACAAGGATTCAAAGGGGCGAAACACAGGACCATTCACCGCGACTGAATTGGTGTCTGCTTTCCAATCAATATGCCCTCTCTTTCAAATTGCTTCTCCTCATTCCAAGAGGCAGCTCAAGTTCGTAGTGAGGCCCGTCCCTCAATAGCGGTAGTCATGCCATTCAGCTCTTGTTCACCGCTATCAGACGCATCATCCCATCCTTCGCGCTGATCCTTCGGCACCCTGACAAACAAGATATCCAAAGCCAAGCCTAGCACTGCCAGGCCTGCCGCGAAGTACAGAGCTGCCCTATATCCCCTTACCTCATCACCGTGCCTCGTTCCGACCTCTGTCTCAATCGTCCCAGCAAAGCCTTGGCCTAAACTGTTTCCGTAGAGGTTGAGGGTTCCGATCAGACTGCTCGCTACGCCCTGCTGACGACGACTGACACTGTTGCTCGCGATGACTTGTGCGGCAACGTATACCAAGTCGGGGCAGAAACCGTAGAGAATCATAGCTGGGAAGACCTGCGCCCAATATGTTTGTTGCACCGGCATGGTCGCGAGGAGGATATTGCCGACCAGCGTGACGATCACACCAATCGCCATGATCCATTGCGCTGCAACGCGGGGGATTAGCCATGCTGCGAAGAACACGGCGAGCACGGAGCTTAACCCGAATGGCACCCAATTAATGCCAATTTGGGTGACGGATAGTCCGCGCAGGAGGTACTGCCAACTCGTCGAGTACCAGAGACCGATCCCAAATGCCATGTAGCTCTGTTTGATATGTTAGTATATAAGCCTCTAGGAGAGACCCACCAGTGGGAAGACGTACCAGAAGCACAACAAAGACCAGAGCTGTGAAGGTCGGTGCTTGGAAAACTGACAACGGCATGATGGGATCCTTAGCATAGCGCTTCTCCCAGAACAGTAAGGCCAGGAACATTACTACAGAAAGAACCAGTAGGGCTATCTCGTAGGGCGCGTTCCATCCAGCTGATGGCGCTTGGCTACGATGGTTAGTCATAGTCAAGACTGTTAAGGCCAAGTTGTACTTACTTGCAAACTACGTTGAAGAGCAGCAAGCTTCCGAGTCCCAAGATGATTCCAGGAATATCGATATGCCCACCTTTGTCAACTGGGGTTTCCTTCGGCATGAGATACGCCAGCCACGCCAAATTGAAAGCCGCAATACCAGCACTAATACAACTGTCAGTCATCGCTCAGCACGGTAACCGAACACTTACATAAGGATAAAAAGCCACATCCAATTCACGTAATCGATAAATACACCCGCTACTAGCGAGCCGATCATTCCTCCCAGAGGCGGCGACGCTGCAAAGAAGCCCAGAACGACGTTTCGTGAACGACCTGGTGGAACCATGGTGGTGATGATTGATACGGCATTGGGCATGAAGATACCTCCGCCAACACCAGTCAAAGCGCGCATGGCGATGAAAGAGTCGTAAGTTTTGGTGAAAGCATTGATGAGGGAGAAGAGGGTGAAGATTGCACAGCCGAGAAGGGTGAGTTGAGAGTGGCCGTAGATAGCGCCTAGTCGACCTGTTACTAGGACGAATGCACCTTGAGTGAGTCTATAGATATCAGCATCGTATATAATATGAAAGTGAGGGGGTTTAGACCCACGGGTAGGAAGCTACCATCCAATTCGCTTTGCCGGGACCTGATTCACGCCCCAGATCTTTACTGAGAGCGAGACCGCCGACGATGGTGGTACAGTTGGACATAAACTTGAGTAAAAGTCAGTAAATAATTCACCAATATGAAAGGACTTATCGACATGGTTAAATTACCTGAATCATGTTTGCACAAACCAGCAAGGAGATGATGAGTCGACGCGATGCTGGACTTGTCGTGAATGCAGGGTCAGCTTCAAAGACTCGCACCGCACTCCGGGTCTCTGGGAGGTCTTCATTCTGACTCCTGTTTTCGAGGGGAATTGTCTCGAAGGGAGCCTGCAGAGCTGTCTGTGTCGTCGCCATTTTGAACACTTCCTAGAAATGAAATGATCGGTCCTGGTTGAAGGCAGAGAAGTTTGCGTCGTGGGGTTTTGTAGTGGTAGATGGCTCAGTTATCAGCCGCTTAAATTATTCGGCAAAATAAGTCACCAACCAATCTGCGATTGCATCCAGACAACGTTAATGCACCTCCACTCCTCACTCAATACTACGTCAGTCATATGTCATTAGATAATTGCATGGTGTTGGTTAATTCCTAATCGGATATTCTTTGCCATTCGACAATCGACCTACTCGACCAATGCCTGTATCATTATACTAGACTTCAACAATACTCTCAGGGGTCACAAGGAGCAGAAATGCATAAGAATGATCGATTAATATTTATTCATAAATGTCAGACGAAAGCTAATACTTTCCACGTACTATCGTCATAGCTAGAATCATAATCATAACCAGGTCTCATCGTATGCATCTAGAACAGGTCAACGTGACACTTGCGCGTCAACGGAATATCCGCAGTAAACACAAGCTTCTTGTTCTCAGCATCGTACTCAGCATGTTCCGTACCATGAGGCTTAGATTTGACGCCCAACACAGTAATAGTCTCAATACCAACACCAGCATCATACTCAAAGGTTCCATCAAAGCTCAACTTGCCCTTGCTGTACTTGAAGTCGATCTCAGAAGCTGTGTCCTGAACAACAGACTCGCCATCATCAAGATACAGAGAGCCCTCAGCCTTTCCGTCGAGGCCAGGGGCGATGACAAGGTTGAAACCCTTCTGGCGGAGAGCCTTGGTTGTGTTGGCGCTCTCGACGCGCTGGGGGTAGATGAGGCCGCCCTTGTAGTGAACCATAATGTCGGTGAGCTCGACTTCGGCGGACTCGTACTGAGCCTTTCCGCGGACGGGCTTGCCGGTGGACCACTCGTAGAAGATATCGTCAGGGAGGTAGTATTCGAGCTTGGTGCTGTTCTCCTTGGTGACGGGGCTGACAAGGATACCATCGCCGTAGAAGAACTGGAGGTCGATGGAGTAGGTGTTCTTGTCCTTGGGGTAGTTGAAGAACATGGGGTTGAGTGTAGGGGAGCCGGTCTGGTTCTGCTTGTAGATGGCGGTGTAGATGTAGTCAACTGTTCCTGTTAGCGGTTGTTCAAATGAGGGACGACGATGACTTACGGAGCTGGTATCGAATAGAGATACCGTTGCGGGCAGCCTCAGTGACCTTGGGCCAGCGGTAGAACTCCTGAGACTGGGAAGTAATATCGGCGTGGTTACGGAAGAAAGTGTAGAAACTGCCAAGGGTAGCCCATCGAGCACAAAGGGTCTCGGTGACGTTACCGCCGAAGCCACAGACATCAGCACCCACAACGGGGATCTGGTAGATAGAAGCGAACTGCAGGATCTGAGAGATGGAGAAACGGTACTGATCCCACTGAGAAAGATTGTCACCAAGCCAATGCGAAACATCCTTGCCAGAACCAGCAAAGGTGCTTCGAGTAATGACAAGAGCACGCTTATCCGGGCGTCGCGAGCGCATAGCGTTGTGAGAATGAGAAGACATCTGAGCACCATACAAATTGTGTGTATCATACTGAACGTAATCTCCGCTCTGGACGAGATCAGTATCGGTGGTGCTGTCAGCCAGTGTAGGTCCAGCGCCGTTCTGGATCATGTAAGGAGGCTGGATGAGCTCTCGGTTAGGAAGACCCTTGCACTCGTCGGGACCGCAGCCAGAGCCAGTACTCTTGTCGTTTTGCCAGCCGTGGCCGGGACGTCCGTACTTGTTCTGGCCCCAGACCTTGCGGGTAGCTGCCCAGCGGCCAACACCGCGTTCGCGAGGAGTAGTGCGGACCTCGACCGAGCGCTTGGTGGCCTTGGCGATGGCAGTGACTTCGCGCTTGGTAGAGCGGTCGGAGGGGGGCTGGAGACTCTCGGGAAATCCGGGGATGCGAGCGGGAGGGCCGTCTCGAACGGGAGGGGCCTTGGGAGGATCGCCATCAACCTTGGCGAAGTTCTCGGGGGTGGTGTTGTTGCCGGGATAAGGGCGGTTGAAGAAGTTGGCGGGTTCATTCATATCGATCCACAGAGCATCAATGTTAGGGCCATGCTCGCCGTCGAAAAAGTTCTGGAAGAGTTCATTCCAGTACTGCTGAGAGTTGGGGTTGAACCAATCGGGGAAGACACTAGGTCCAGCCCAAACAACACCTCTGTAGTCTGAACCATTAGGCTCCTTCATGAAGGTATCGTACTGAAGACCGCTGGTGAGAGCTGGGTTGGGCTCCATGTCGTACACAGCGGGGTCAACCATGACGATATAGTGCTGGTCACGAGCGTGGATAGTGTCAACGAGATCCTTGTACTTATCGGCAGGGAATCTCTCAGGGTCGATGGTAAAGATGCGACGACGGTCCATGTAGTCGATGTCAGTCCACATCGTCTCAAGTGGGATTTTAGCAGCTGAGTAATTGGCCACGACACCAGCGACTTCGTAGACATCGCGGTATCCATATCTGCATTGATGGAAACCAAGACCCCAGTAGGGTGTCATGAGAGGAAGGGTGGTGATCTCAGCGTACTGCTTGGCGACATCGCGGGGTGTAGGACCAGCGATGAAGTAGAAGTCGAGAACGCCGCCGATGATGTTGTACTCTAGGAATTGCTTGCCGTCCTTCTTGTCGATGAAGACATCCATGCCGTTGGAGTTGAGGAGGAAGACACCATGGGTGCCGCCCTTGCGGTGGTCGAAGTAAATGGGATGAGCTCCATACAGGTTCTGTCCGTTGGGACAACTGGACCATGTTAGCAAGCACATCAAATTGATGAGAAACGCAGAGTGGCTTACCCATAAGCATCGCGAGTGTAGATCGTGCGGGTGTAGTTGGTGGCATTGAGCATGAAAGGATCACTATGCTCACCAAGACCGTAAAGATAAGGCCTCTCAGGAAGCTTGGTCTTGAGGTACAAGTACTGACTCTCAAAAACAAGCTTGCTGCCCGAAGTGTCAAAAAGTACCTCCCCAGAATCCTTCCTCGTCACAGTGAACGAAAAAGGATCCGCCTTAAAGTCAAACTTGAGCTTCGAGTTCTTAGGTGAAGCCCACTGTCCATAGCCAGGACGAGGGAAGATATCATCAGGAACTTGATAAACGGTGTTATTCGTATCCAAGATTTTGACGTGCAGACGATCCTCAGTTTGATACTCAACCTCAAGCTTCAGCTCGGGGAGATCAACACCAAAGACATCGCAGGCCTGCCCCGCAAGAGACAAATCAGCGTAGAAGCCAGATTTGGTCTCCCGGTGGTTGGTAGCTTTGTAGCCGGGACATTTGGAGAGATCCTTCTCGAAGAGGTCTCTGCGGGGTTTGTCAAGGTCTTCAACGCCAGCCTTGCTCTGCGCAAAAGCAGTGCCAAAGGCGACGGCCGAAGTGAGCAGCGTCTTAAAGAACATGATTGAGATGAGAAGAGCTGGTTGCTGAACGAGAAGAGGCATCAAGCCATTCTGCTGTGTTATATATACTGATTCGTTCTTGGCGCTGTGAGTCTCGTCATGATGCATGCGACCTTGCAGGGCGGCGGAGTCTCCGCCGCTCAGTAACAGAGCGAGGGAGACTCCGTAGAGAAAACCCGCTGTAACTGTCATCATTGCCGTGAAACCCTTGGAGAAAGCAGCCAAGCTTGAGCTAGGTTATGGCCGAGAAAAGAGCCGGGACCAGGTTTTTCGTTGCGTGATGCTGTGCAGGGATACCTTGATGTTCGAGGGGCGGAGGATCCATTTTGCGGGGTTGGATTTTCCCCAGCTTTTTTTTTTTTACAAAAGGCCAGTGGTGATAAATTATGATGGTTAAATTAATCGACTGGGTGAGTAACGGTCAAGCATGGGATTGGCTGAATGTCGGGCCGAACATTATGCATAATTGAAGAAGTTCGTGAGTGCATTGTCGAATGGATTGGAGTGGAAGACGGAGCATGGTTGTTTTGGGTAATGATCGTGGGTTGGTTTGATGAGGTTCAGAGGAGAGTGTGCCTGCGGCGAGAAGTGAGAAGTACTGTTCTTCAATGATGATCCGAGACTAACAGACGAAGCATGTGTCAGGTGGAAAACTGTTAGCGATATATCCTTGTCACCCGAGGGTACATACAGCCATTGCATCACCACTCCCTCTTGTTCCCATTCATTGGGCCGACTTCGGTCTGTGACTCGGTGGCACTCGAATTAGCTGCTGTAGACCATGTTCTTTTAGTGCTAAACCCCAGGACCAAGCCATGATTCCCATGGGGAAGTTGAGTGGCGCATGGGGAAATTCCCGACAATCCTTGCTGGCATGAAATCACCACCGACACTTCCCTCCATTCTACAGAGACAGTTTGTTTGGGCTATTTTGTCACTGTAACCCGCCAAGTCGTAGCCATCTCGGTCAATTATGTCAATCATGACAAACCCTGCAGTTCATCTGATGATCGGAATAGCACGACTGTGGATAGCTTCACGGCGGAACTTTTGCCCATGCTCCTGTCGCTAGCACAATTGAGTAATAATGGGATGACTCCAGCTTGTAAGAGGGATAAGGCGATTGGAAGCCTCGGCTACGGGATCACCGGATAGATGCGGGCTCGAGGTGCAGGGTAAGGAACACAATTTTGAGTGTTGATCTTGTGCTCTTGTTGGATCATTTTCGCTGAATATGCTTATACTTTTTGTGGATTCATTTGACGATAATTATCATTATACGATGTCAATTGAATTAACCTCTGTGAATTGATGGGTTGGTGGCGGTTGAGTTCGACCCTGAATCAAGCTTATCTGCTTTGTGCGACGGCCCGGCGAGTGACATCACGTGAGAAACAGCAACAGAACCTGTCATCCCGAAACTTCTGCGTGCCATTTTGTTGAGTTGGTGCTAGAAATTATTTGATGAGCTTATCAAATATTGTCTGTACTAAGATTATCACTCCATTGTCTGCTCTTCAGCCTCGTGTTCATCCGGGGTAATGCCTTCATCTCCAGCTACATATTACGAGCATCGGAGTAAACAAACTCCGAAATTATTCTTTCGCACGTTTGGCATCGCTCATGGATTGTGTTTCCAGGCATCAGCTTCTTGAAATTGAAGATACGCTATCAATCTCGTGATGTCGCAGGCAGCAATGAAACCCAACAATCCATCGAGTCGCATTGACCCACTCTGCTTACGCTCACCGATTGTCAAACCTCAGCCATTTCAATGAAATGCCAAGAACAACAAAAGAAATGGCACAAGCGACACAAGATACCATCACAAAGTTTGAGATAGTCGGGAACACAGACAGCTCGTATCCTTTGATCATCTTTTTCCACGGCTCAGGCGACTCCTGCGAGTCTTGGGCTGCGTTAGCAGAACTCCTTAGTCCTGCGTACCAGCTTCTGCTCTGGGATAGGCAAGATCCATATGTCAGAGGCGATATAGCCATCTCAGAACTGTTGGGGTTTCTTGATAGTAGGGAGACGCCTAGGCAGTATGTACTGATCGCGCATTCATATGGCGGCACCTTCGCAAGGCTATTCCTCGAAGCGAGACCGCACCAAGTCGCAGGAATAGTCCTCGCCGAAACGGGCGCAGAACCAACAATAGACGCCCAACTCGAGCAAAGACAATACGATAAGAAGATCTTGGGCAACAAACCACTTGTTGTCATTCGAGGCAACACGCTGAAATGGAAGCAGCTACAGTATGATCAGGCCATCGCTGCAGAGCAAAACCTCGCCAGTCCAACCCTGCTGATGCAGAAGAACCTTTTGGACGCGACAGACAAGGAAGATGAGAGGTTGAAGAAAGCGCAGTTGCAACTCTCTAGGAATAGTCGTTATGTGCATAACCCGGATGTCAGTCACGATGTGATTATTGAGAAGCCGGAAGCTGTGAGGGAGGCTGTGTGTTGGGTTATGGAGCATTTGCAGACTGGTGAAGATGAGGTGCGAGAGGATGATATACCAATGCGTGGAGCAGAAGAGGGCGAGACTGTGGTTAAGAAGAGATTTGGGGATAGGTTGAGAAGAGCGAAAAAGATGTCTTTGAGGGGAAGTCTATTCAAGCTGTTCAAGAAGTCAGATAAGTGAGAGACGATATGGAAGTAGTTGCTAATCAAGTAGTTAGATATTGAAGGGGAGTGTAGCTAGATACAGATTGTGTAGGAATAAACTGATGAAAGAAGACTCAAGCCGCAGAATGTACAAAGAGGATATATCGAGATTGATGCCTAAAGCTTATGACGCATCAACGAGAAATATCAAGCCAACACACTGAAGAATCCCATTTAACTTTAGCTTTTAGAAGAGGATATATCAAGAAGACAATGTTTTCCACTTTGCGTAAAATGAAACCAAATGCTTCTTCAAAAGAGTGAAAGAAACAACATATGAGTAAGCGAAACAATAGGTCCATGATCAGGAGTTAATATCTCCGTCCTAAACAAGTAAGGAAAACATCTACCGCCACCTCAAGCCTTGATAAATCGGAACCCAGTGGCGTCGCTCTCCTGGGCCGGCCAACAGGAAATATACTCATTAAAGATTTAAGCTTCACAGCTCGCATGGGCTGGAAAGGCAAATATGCTTAAAATATAGAAAAACGTGTTTCTTCTTATTATTAAAGAAAAAGAATCTGTAGTAGCATCTTAGCCCTTATAGGAGAGGACAGCCTCGTATACTGGTGGCTTAACGACGAGGTTTTGAAACCTGACAGATACTTCAAATCAACGCTAACCCGTGATTTCGTATGAGCGCCGCAAGAGCCGTTCAGCTCTGAGAACTAGAAACCCGGATTGACATATGTTAACGGACACGCATATGTGACCAAACGTGATAATATAGGTAGTAAAGCTCTGTACTTTGATCAGGGAAGTGCACACATTGTTTTTATCTAATTTCATGAGACAGATACCTCGAAATCTATGGAATTTTTCCAGAAGGGGCTTGGTTCCTCCTCTTAATCCATCGCTACTGAACCTTCTCCCGCTTCCGAAACTGGACCATTAAACTCGGTTTGTCCCAGAATGTGGATGTATGCGTGTCACGATCCCAATCTAGATCTTCGTTTACAACCTTCATCTCGAAGCTGAACGTTAGCTTCGCGAGGAGCAGACGCATTTCCGTGTATGCTAGGCTAATGAGGTGTCAGATGCTAGGTGTAAGGAGTAGAGATTCATGGGGCTGATAGATCACTATGGGGATAGGTAACTTACTTTCTCCCTATACACGCCCTAGGTCCAATCAAAAATGGCTGGCTCGCTTCTAGGTGGTCGGTCTTGCTCAACCATCTCTCAGGTATAAATTCATTAGGCAGATGGAAGAATTCAGGATCACGGTTCATGACAACTGGGTGAGAGGAGACCACGGTCTGAGAGTACCTATGTTAGCTAGTTCTATCATGCGCTTTATCGAAGTGCTTCTCTTACTCCATCAGGCACATAGACGTCGCTTACGGTGGCGCCTGGAGAGACACGCGGAAGCGCTTGCGGAGCCGGAGGGAAGAGTCGCATGCCTTCCTCGATGCACGCGTTCAAGTATGGAATATCTTGAACCACATCCGGACGAATGTCTTCGTACGAGTCAAATCTGTTTTGCAGATCAACAACAAGCTTTTCCAAGGCGCCCGGCGTCTTGAGAAGCCAATATGTAATGCCTGCTAGTGCTGTGGCCGTAGTCTCGCTGCCTGCAACGCTAGAATTGGAGTTAAGCAGAGCTCTGAGTGATAGGACCTCTGCAGTAACTTACACGAAGGTAGAGGCCGAAACAGTCAGAAAATCTTGGTTGATCAAGCCGTCTTCATCTTCTGCATCCAAAAGATAAGACATGAAATCCTTTCTGTCTGTCTTCAAATCTAATCGACTATCAGGATAGGTGAGAAATTTGCCCTATATGACTGGGGTGGGAATAGACTCACTCCTTGACTCTCTGAGCGCTATATAGATAATGATTTCGTCGTGCCGAAGAAACCTCCTTTGGGACGACGTATAGTTCTAATATTTTCGAGATGAGGGGAAATCGTCGGAGAACATCTTTGCGGATGATGCTGGAGGAATGGGCAAAGACTAGGCTAACCCAGAAATGATCCTTGACTTATGAATGTTAATATGGCTTCAGATGGCAATGTCGTGAGGAGTTTTGAAATTTGATTCTCTTACCATCTTTGAGACAGTTAAATGACTCTCCAAAGGCCAGATCTCCAATGACATCGAATGCAAACCAGTTGTACCATCGCGTCATATCGATACCCTCCGATCCGCCACCGTGGATGGCGGCTTGTTGTACGAAAAGGTCAGTGTATGAGTTAATTGTTTCCTCATGGCTTTTGAGAGCCTTAGCGGAGAAAGCATGTGATAGAAGTCTTTTCTTTTTCCCATGCAAAATTGGATCCTTAATCCCGACCAGGGAAGGCTCTTTTCCGTTCACAAACCCCTCATATAG
Organism: Fusarium pseudocircinatum; assembly: GCA_013396035.1. NCBI lineage: Eukaryota > Fungi > Ascomycota > Sordariomycetes > Hypocreales > Nectriaceae > Fusarium > Fusarium pseudocircinatum. The sequence goes on from JAAOAS010000445.1 coordinate 77,964, forward strand.
CGGACTTTTTAAGAATTTTCTCGCCGCCTTGAAGCCGTAGATATCGTCACGAGATGTGAGTGAGCTGAAGGAAAGCTCATTTGGTGCAATGCGTACGATATGACCTGCATATACTTAGCGTATTGATATGTGGCTCTGGTTTCTGCCCATACCATACTGTCTATGCAGCTTCAGCATGTTTCTATGATGGTTTCCGCTAAGTATTGACAGAGCATAGTAGACCTGCATAGGATTAGGGTAGTCCAGCTTTACTTGGGCAACAGTTCAAGGATACTTACATTGGAAAGTGATGCGATGAATGGGCCAGGAAAACGAGCCAATGGATGGAAGTAGCGCATGTAGAGAATATGCAGTATTCCAGTAGCCTGTGAGGAATTAGCTTATTTCGTTCATGATGCTGTAGCATGTCGCTTGTCATTTACCAGCAAAAGCCCGGCAATAGAATAGCCGACCAGTGACGGTTGAATTGTCATTTCCCTCATGTTTTTGTGTATATACGTGGCCATCGTGCTGCTCTTGATTGTCCAGACGTTCCCAACTTTCCAGATTTTCCAGTTGCAATTCACTTGTATTCAAGAGAGCAACCTGCTTTTCACGGTTCCTGTCCAGGGCATTCTGGGCTAGCTACCTTGGGGCCCCCGAAGGTCCCGAGCGGTGTTCTCGGTAGTTGGACCGCGGCCCCGCTACATCCCGTACCCTATGCTACATCCGTCGAAGCCGATTCATGCGTTCCTCACTAGTAGCGGTGATCCCACGGCTCTCAATCCCCGGCCTACTCAAAGACTTCAGACTGATGGACAGGCTGTCTATGTCACGAGTCTTGTTGACGATGCCTGCAGGGAAATGGCTCGATTAGCTCAGCCAGTGAAGAGGAAGCCAATCGGATCAGTTGGGAACTCACTTGCGGTGCCCGAGGTTCTGAATTGCAGGGCTACGGGGCCGCGGAAGTTTCTAGGTTGCGAAATTTCAATACAGGGCTACATTGCCCAGCCTGCTGCCTTCTCCTAGCATGTAGCTTTGTGGCTCAGGGACTAGAGCATAGTCCGCTTAGATGAACAGATGTTAAACTCAAACTACCTATGAGGGAAATGGCGGGAGTGACAAGGAAGAGTCTTAGTATCGGCAGACTGCGTAGCGTTTGCCTCCAGCTTGAGATGGGAACCGGTGTTACAAGTATGAGGTTGAGGGGATTTAAATGGTCCATGAAACAGTCTTGAGGCTCGAGACGACGCGTTGTCAGTGGCACAAAAAAGTAGTTCCCTCCTTTGCGATGCCGTGATGTTTTGCCTTCCCATTAACAGAGACAATGCTCCTGGGTATCTTAGCGCCTCACATTGTTGTCGTCTTTCAATCAGAACTCTTTTATCGAACATGGTATGATCCTTACTTCAGCATCAGTAGACCGACTGGAGTTAATATCAATTGACCCTACAATCAGCTAAGGGGATCGATTGTTAATAGCCTAGGACCACCGTGGAAATTAGCATTCAACGAGAGCTTCCCATACAACCTACAATCACATTCTAAAAACATGTACACGTAATCAAAAACTGCACTTCCAGTCGTCTTCGGCGCTATAGATTCGGCATTCTGGACAAACAAGAAGATACTGGACGGGAGCTGGTGGATCCTCGTTCACATTGTTGACTTTCCTAATCATTGTAAACTTCCTACCTCGCTGTCGCGAAGATTGTATGCCGTTTACAAAGGTGCGGAGTCGCTATAAGGGCCTAGCCGCTCGAACCTATCACCAGCGATTCCTGCCTCGTTCACCATCTTCCTGACATCTTGCTCCTCCTCTTTTGTGAGTGTCACATTGACTGCAGCAACATTTTCCTCTAAGTACTTGGTCTTCTTTGTACCAGGAATTGGAATGATATCAACCCCCTGCCCTAATATCCACGCCAAGACAAGCTGTCCAGAGGTGCACCCCTTGCGGGCAGCCATCTCCTGAAGCTTCTCTACCAACTTCAGATTCTTGGGGAAGTTCTCATCGTTATAACGAGGGAAGAAACGGCGGCTGTCGGTCGGCTCGAAATCATCCTTTGACTTGTATTTCCCAGTCATGATGCCGCGACCTAGAGGTGAGTAGGCGAAGACGGTCACGCCCAGTTCTCGCGCCACGGCTAGAAGGTCGGTGCCGGATTCATTCTCGATGTCGATATCCCAGGGGTTGTACTCGACCTGAACCGCGGCCACAGGGTGCACAGCGTAGGCGCGTCGAAGAGCGCTCGACGAACACTCAGAAATACCAATGTACTTGATCTTTCCTTCGCTGTACAGCCATTAATGATGGATGGGAGAATTTGGTTGATAAGAAACTCACTTCTTCAGCTTGCTCAACTCCTCCATCGTCTTCTCAATGGGTGTGAACTTGTCGAGGCGGTGGATATAGTACAGATCGATGCTGTCTACATTCATTCGCTGGAGAGCTAGCTCACAGGCAGCCCGACAGGATTCGGGAGAGGAATCAACGGAAAAGTCGTACGAGCCGTCTTCCTTGACGGCAACCTTGATGGCGAACTTGCTGGCGAGGAAGATATCATGCCGGCGCTCCGGGTGCAACTTGAACCATTTGCCGATCAGGTCCTCACAATCACCGTATAAGTCTGAAGTGTCCCAATTCGTACACCCGAGCTCCCAGGCGCGGTCAAGGACGCGGAAGCGCTCTTCGTCGGACCTGGTAGTAAGTCAGTAGGCGGCTACATTGTTGGGCTTCGATGCTTGAAGCTCACATACCCCGCGGCACCGTATGCGATGCTCAAGCCCATCATGCCAAAGCCGACGGCACTGATTTCGGGGCCATTCTTCCCTAGCTTGCGGGTCGGGAGCTTGTTCGGGGGCGCCATGTCGGTTTGATGGATTCGGGTTTGTAGAGAGCGGTATGGAAACGATGAGCGGTGCGAGATTGTATGGCTTCGTCGCCTTTCATCTCAACCGAAGGGGATTGAGGTTGGTCTTTATACTGATGTAGGGGGTTTGAGTATGACGCGGGATAACAGCAACTCGTCCTTGATGGCGCGGGACCGGCTTCTCAGTAGAATATGACACGGACCACGCCACTGCACCCGGTGCAGTGACATCGTGCCAAGACACAGCCGAGGGAAAACAGGCTGATCTTTTTGAGGCTAAGTTAGCTAGCTATTAGCTAGGCCCGGGGAGTCCGTTAACACCGGCGGACATACAGGCGCCAAGGCGAAGATTCTTCGATACAGTACAAGACTGGACGGGTCCAACCTGCATGAAAGTGGAGCTTGCTTCATCAAGCACCCGAGTTGCATTAACTCCGGTTCATGCCAAAACTTCATCTCAGCCTTTGTTTCCGAATATTGGGCCCCTTCATATTGATTGATAATCGACTGCATGGTGTTTGCAACAAGATTGTAATGGCTTATGCAGACGCCCTTTGGCAGTCCTGTGATACCACTGGAGAAGTTGATACCGGCAGTAGTAGACGTGGCTGTGTCGCCGGTAAGGGGATTCCAGTCCCACTCTTCAGATTCCACAGCAGAGGCACACATTGTTTTCCAGTCCTGAACACCGGGGGAAGGGCTGCATTCAATATCTGAACTTAACCAGAAGGAGCAGGATCCTACTTCATATGGCAAGTGAGTATAGAAAGGACAGGAATTAGGCGGGAGAGAGGCTAGAAAGAGCTCTAGGTTGTATGGGAGACTTGAAAGTAGCTTCGATTGGTCAAGATGTAGTGCTAGAAAGCGTTGATGATATTGAGTATGACCCTCTTTCTGATGACGACAACGACTTCGATCACGAAGAGCAATAGAAGACTGCAGTAAGGCATGATTTTATCGGAAACTGTCATTACACAAATATGGCTTGCATTTGAATAATTTAGTAGTCAAATGCAAGCTTAAGTCTCTAAGGACATAAGTAAAATTTCTTGTTTTTTTACTGTTTTACAAGGTCATTATAGTTATGCGTATTCGGCCATTGTGAATTTAAGATTGCGGTAGCTTGTTTTGCTGTTGAGAAGTACAAAACTGTGAAGAATGATCGACAATGCGTTGAAGGAGTCTCTCTTGTCTCTTTATATCACCCCACATGAAGTATAGAAGAAGTGTGGATATGGGGCTCCAGGTTTGGGTGAATGGAGTGGAAAGCTCCGTCCAATTGGTATCAATCTTCCGCGGCTTACACCGGCCCAATGGGAATAGTCATACCGTATGAGAATCTACACTATCCCTGTAAGCCTCTTAAGAGCTCCAAGTACATTGCCGAGGGTCAATCCTGTTGTCTCCACTTCCCGCGGCTTCCATTTATGGCTTTGCCGACATCAAAATCCGCTACCACGGAAAGCAACGTAAGCTAGATTGCAACCTCACCAGAGATCGTGGATTCGCAATCCTGGGTTCCGCGGTAGAGGGGGTAATGGACTCTGCGAAACGTGGTGACTTGCTGTTGGCTTGATGGCATACTCTAACGCAAACGATGTTGGGACGCCAAGTAACATGGCTTCCCTGTGATTATATAGTGCTTCCCGGAATATCACCAGTGGTGACCTGTCTAGACAAGCTATTGCACAAACCCCACCAACGAGAAAAATGGACAGCCTCACTGGAATTTCGGAAGACTTCTCTAATAAAGTCGTCATAGTCACAGGTTGGTGCCGGTAGCCTTTGATGCTCCCCAGGTGTTCTTGGTCTAAGCTGTCATCTCCAGGCGGGTCTTCGGGAATAGGATACGCGATTGCCAACCAATTCTCTCGACGAAATGCCAATGTTATTATCGCCGACGTCTCGAAACCGGAACACCAACCTGAAAAAGCAACCTTCATAAAGACAGATGTAACTAACTGGGCGTCGCAGCTCGAATTGTTTCAGAAGGCCGTGGAGCTGTACAAGAGGATAGACGTTGTGTGCGCGAATGCAGGCATATCCGAAGATAAGGAGGCCTTCCAAGACAAAGTTGACGAGCATGGCGTTCCGTTGGAGCCCAGATGGAACACATTGCAGGTCAATCTGGTTGGAGTATGTATCAGCACCAAGCTTGCTATTCATTTTTTGAAACAGCATGGTGGTGGCAAAATCATTCTTACAACTTCCCTTTCAGGTGCGCTCCGTCAATGGAACCAAAACGTTTCCAGCCTTGCTTATTCCTGTTGTCAATAGGGTACGACGCAAGTGGCCTTCCGACTTATGCGGCTTCCAAGCACGGCGTAAGTGTTCCTGGTCCCAGTGACACCTGATAAACGAAGTCGGCTCAATTGTATCAAACTAGGTCGTCGGCCTGATGCGCGGATTGCGAGACCATTTGCCACCGTTGGGCATCACAATCAACTGTTTGGCGCCTGGCTTCACCGATACCAATCTCCTCCCCTCCGAAGAGACTGTACAGAGTCTGAAAGACGCGGGCATCAATGTACAGAGTGCGGACACAGTGGCGTTGGCCGCATTGTACTATGCGTCAAAAAATGGAGTCAACGGCGAAGCATTCGCCATCATCAATGGAAAGTACTTTGAAATGGAAGCCGGTTTGAACCAAGCTTTTCGTGGGATACTCGGCGGGGCGACAAGTAACTCGGAAAGGAAGCGCCAGGGTGGTCGTGCCCATGAAGTGGTGGATAAACTGTTCAAAGTTGACCTTTGAACATGTCTTGATGAGCGTTGGCAGATAAATAAGTTGATTGATGATGATGAATGGGCAAAAGTCTTTTCGTGGAGAAGCCGTTTGACCCGAAAAGCTCATGGCATAGTACCCCGCCAAGATACGGCGTTCACCAATGAGAAGTTCCTAGATTCACAGTCTCTAAACTCAAAACAAACATTGCATGGTATCAAGTGCCGAGTTTAAGACCCCCGCTTCATCTTGTACAATCGATCTCCTGGACTGCCTCGCCTCACCCGGGCAGCTCGGCTCTGATCAAGCATCACAATATCGTACGGTCAATCACGATCACGACTATGGAAGGAGCCTTTTCATTCCTCCCCAATGGCACCAATACCTCGACCTCGACGCGTGGTGAAAAGCGTGGCCGGAAGCGTGCTGCAGAAGCGTGTGCCGGCTGTCGCGCTCGAAAGGTTCGATGTGATGTCATCGGCCAATTCCCTTGCGTACGATGCCAGCTCGAAGGATGCGATTGTGTCACAACGGTGAAACAGCGCTCGTACGTATACCTTAAACCTCGCCTTGGGGGTGTTTCCTACTTACCGACGTTGTCTGCTCCTCCAGGACAAGCACATCCGACGAAAGGATTGTACATCAGCAGCAGACCGACTTTTTCCTACCTTCACACTTTAAATTCTCGCCCGCAACTTTGGCTCTACCTTCGATGCCACTCGATACAGCCGCGGGCGATACTAGCCTTAACATAACCTACAACAATCCTCGAGGCTTGAACTGCACTCTGGCCGATCCGCCGACGCCGGAGAGAGAGCCAGAAGGCACCAGCACCATTGTAGAAGCCCTTGCGATGGGATGTTCTCCATTCATTGATCCCACCTTCAATCAAGAATTCTCTCCTCTGGCTCAATTGAATACATCGACCACTTATAAGCTGTCGCATCTGGCCGAGGATGACGTGGCCTACCTGAAATCCAAGAGTGTCTTCGACCTCCCACCAAAGGAGGTACAAGACGAGCTCGTCAACAACTATTTTCTCTATATCCACCCACTTCTACCCATCATGAGGGAAAAGGATTTTCAGGATGATTATGCGACCAATCTCAGCGGGACAAGCTTACTCTTGTATAGAGCAATGATTTTCGTCGCCACTTCTGTATGACTATCTGCCCTATACTACACCTTTGGCTAACCTTTGGGCGCAGTACATGTCAAAAAAACACCTTGAAATGTGCGGATTCAATTCAATCAGCGAAGCCCAAAGTGCACACTTCACCAGAGCAAAGGTCAGATTATTGTGTCTTCTTATTCCCGCCCTTTCCTATCACTGTAGTACGTGACTAATTCTGTCCCAGCTGCTGTACGACTTTGATGCCGAGAGGAATAATTTGCCGCGTCTGCAGGCTACTCTGTTGTTCTCTTATTGGGCACCGCAACTCAAGCAACCTCCCTCTCAGATTAACACTCACTGGCTCAGCCTAGCCATTGTGATGGCTAAGGAGCTGGGCATGCATCAAGATGCTGGCGCTGAGTTGACGGATAAAAAGCTCAGGAGGAGAATTTGGTGGAGCTGCGTTTTCAGAGATGTAGTTCTTGCCTTTACCTACAGACGGCCTCCCATGATCCACGCCGTTGACCATGCCAGCAGCCCTCTCTATATCGAAGATGTTCTCGATGGTCTTCATGGCTCTTCGGTATACTCCGAACCCGCAACACGGGTCATAGCCAAATTGTTCTTACGTCTTAGTAACTTGACAGCTATTGCTTCTCGACTTTTAGAATTGAGGTACTCTCCACGGTCTTCCCCAAGCACAGGAGGAGATTCATCAACAATGTTAGATGGTATACTGGATATGGAACGGTCAAATGCCGAGTTTAGAATGTGGAGGCATGCCTTTATGGCCGAGGACTTTAGCTACTTCGACTCGGAAGAAGAAGCCTACCGAACGTTAATGCTACATCGGAACTTCATACTCATCTTACACAAGTAAGCTACAGCCGATCATTTATGGCCTTATACGATTACTTCTACTTGTATAAGCTAACCATCGTCTACTCAGTGCTTTCATTATAATCGCAAATCAGCCACGGCGTTCATTCTTGGACACATCTTCAGCTCTTTGGAACGAAGGGATCCAGGAGGTCCTCACGGAGTCTTGGGAACGAACGACCAATGCGGCATCGGAGATATCAACACTTGTCAAGGAATTAATTCAGCTTGGTCTTGCCAGAATGTTCCCAATCTCATTGTATGCATATTCAGATAATAGAATAAGCCCTCGGGCTATCTATGATAATTGCAACTTTTGCTAATTTACTCTAACAGCAGCTCAATTATCGCCAGCGCGGCTATAATCCAGTCTCTCGCGGTCCCGATGGAAAGTCAGAAGCAGTTGGACAATCATTCACCAATACGCATCTGTCTCTATGCTCTCGACGCAATGAAGCAACGGTTTCCCATAGTCGAGGACGTTGGCCGACATATCGATGCAATCATGAAGCTGAACCCCGATAATCTCACCCAGGCGATTACACTGGCTCAACAGCGAAGCGAATCCCTAAAGGCACCACATCAAACGTCAGAGAAAACACTCAGCGAGTTTTCAAACATTTTTGCCATTCTTAGTTTTTTTGATACATCTGTTGCAATCCAAGGAGCACTGTCAAAAAGTGGCTTACCAAATGAGACATTCATCAGCTCCGTATCTCAGATATCGCCTTAAGTGGCCATTCTCACCAGCTCCACGCAGCACAGCAGCTTCCGAAACCAGATCCCATATCGATTGCTCTGTATCGGACGGAGGAATTCGGGCTCATTGCCTTGCTCTGACCCAGCGCCTAAACCTTGAGCAAGCCTCACCAGTAACCTCTCCTCTTTTTATGATAAAGCTAGTACCATGAACATCAATGGCTTCGCTATTGAGGGGCAGTCGGCAGATGAAGATGGCTAAATACACTCTTCGCACTGTTAAAAGCGGTATGGCAGTTGGAGTGAAAGCCGCCTACCCCAGGTAGCCCGGTTGTTTGAGGATGCAGTTTGTATTTGGCGTGTTTCATTGATCCATCGTCGAGGGCGGTGTGGTAGCTGTTCGTGTAGGCTAGGCAGCTCTGTTTGTGTGCAGTTCAAGCTATAACGCGTAACTATAGATAGGTTCAGCCATCAAGGAGGTCATTTAAAAGCAATATACGATAGCCGGGCCTACTATTAAATACCCGGCTATGCTGGAGAAAGGCTTGTACTGGTATGAGGAGAAAGATGAGTGATGTTGTAGTATAAATTACGTACCACTCTTCCGGTCAGATAACCAGGCTATATGGACCACCTTTCCCTTCTAAGTGGTCATAAGATGATGATCCATTAAGACGATCTTAACAAGTCCTATTTATCTAATACAAGGACAACTGTACCAACATGAGGAAAAGAGGTGGAGAGGGATATGAGGCCCGCTTCCGCTAAAAGAACAAACCGAAAGCGTGCGCGCGACCACGAACTACTAGTAATTATCCAATTCGGGCCTTCAGAGAAGCACCGAGCTAACCGTTTGGTATATACACGAACTCGGTCATATTTATAGGCACTTTGGAGTACTGCAATCTTACTAATATAGCTCGATGTTTTCTGCGCTGAGAAGCTCTGATATTCGAGACATTTGCAATGCTAGAAAGCTTTTACAGTTGTACACGATGCCTCACCTCAATCAAGGTCTAAGCAATATGTGTCAAGTAGAAAACAAGCTTCAAAGGCGATGTATCGAGATTGTGCTTCGGCTCAATTGGTTGATAGAAATGGAAGACCATGTTTTTACGCTGTTGGTCGACGGCCTGTTGGAGAAGTTCCTAGAGGAGTCTTGGGAGTAAATTTGAGGATAACAAGAGAACTATTATGCTTGGAAGTAAATATGACCCCTTTAAAAGGTATGTGGTCTGAAGTGTCGGAGCTTGCAGCATCGGCGCGGACTGGCGATCGGATTTGCGGATGACTTTTCACACAGAAATCCGATGACGCGTGGCTCGGGGCTTACGCTCAATCAGCGCAACGCATCCTTCCACTCCACCGCATCCATGTAAGATCCTACAAACAAGCTTAAAAGGTTGCACAATGACTTGAACGGATGGCTTCTCATTGGGTAAAATGATTAACATCCCGATGATCGACATTACGAGGCTGTGATACACTCAATCTGCAGCCACTTTCGCTATGGTGATGATGATGAATGCTTACCGGAAGCCAAGGTCCGCTTTGTCTACAGGCCTTGGCTTTAGTTTGGAGGATCAGGACTGCCAATAGTATGATGTTCAAAAGGAGTATAGATAGGTGAAGGTCCTAAAGCTTGAAGATTTACGCAAACCAGAAGACGACAACATCGACAATAAAGCACTATGAAACTGATATCTTTGAGTATTCTTGCTGGTCTGACGGCTGCACTTCCAACGGGCCCTCCAGATCAGTATGAGTACATCATCATTGGATCAGGACCTGGCGGAGGAACTTTAGCGTGAGTATTTACTGTCCGATGCAAAATTTTGCTGACAATTCCTGCAGTGCGAATCTCGCACGATCTGGTCACTCCGTTTTCTTGATTGAGGCTGGTGGTGATCAGGGCAACACGCCGCTGCAGCGCATCCCTGCCATGTAAGTGTACCGAGATTCTCCCAATGATTCAGTGACAACGCATGCTCACAGTCTTCAGGGCGGATCAAGTTGCTGAGCATCCAAGCATGTCGTGGTCCTTCTATGTAAACCACTACCAAAACGAGACCCAAGCTCGCAGAGACTCCAAATATGCATACAGACTATCCAACGGCACTTTATGGTCAGGTCTTGATCCTCCCGAGGGTTCTGAACCGTAAGACATTCTTTTACTCCTCAGCTAGAGGCCCGCTCTGACTTGATAGACTCGGTATACTGTATCCTCGAGGCGCGACGCTTGGTGGTTCTGCTCAGCTGAACGCTATGAACTTTGCACTACCACCAGATAATGATTGGGATGCTATCGCTGAACTAACTGGTGACGAGTCCTGGAGGGCTGATAAGATGAGGGAACTGTTCATCGATATCGAGAACTGCACTTATGCTCCAGAGGGAACTGCTGGCCACGGCTTTGACGGATTCATTCACGTACGTACTCATGCTCAAGGGTTATGATTTACTGACAAGCTCCACAGAGCAACCGTAACAACATTTCCTACATTACTGATCGTCCTGGCGTCGTACAATCCCTGAAGCGCGCCTTTGAGCAAACCGAAGGCATTCAAGTCAATGACGCCGCAGAAGTTGGCAGGCTTATGCAACGAGACATCAACAGGTTGGACAAGGATCGATATTCGCCTGGCATCTACCAAATCCCCCTCCATGTGGACAGCCTTCGACAGCGCAATGGCGCATGGCGATATCTACATGAAACAGTGACGTCTAAAACGGCAAATGGCTCTGCTCGGTATCCTTTGACTGTGAGCACTCATTCTCTGGCTACCCGCGTGTTGTTCAAAGACGGTCGGAATGGTAAGCCTCAGGCGTATGGAGTCGAGTATCTCAAGGGCGAAGGGCTCTACTCTGCGGACAAACGCTACGATGAGTCCGAGTTTGGTCGCTTGATTAACGTGACCGCATCGAGAGAAGTGATCGTGGCTGGTGGTGCTTTCAACACCCCCCAGATCCTGAAACTGAGTGGTATCGGTCCTCGAGAGGAGCTCAAGAGTCTCGGTATCCCGGTTATCGTTGACCTTCCCGCTGTGGTGAGTCTCTTACCTAAGATTCCAGATTACAACTGACAAGGACAGGGCAAATATCTACAGGACAACTATGAAGGCGGCGTAACCGTCGAAGCGTCTGTGCCATGGGAGAATAATCCCTTTAGGAATTGTCCCTTCACCCTTGCAGCCAATGACACATGCTATCAGGAGTGGAACCAGTCTCACACCGGGGCTTACGGTGAAGGCGCAGCGCCGATTTCACTTCTCTACAAGTCCAGCGTCAGCGAAACAAATGACACAGACTTATACCTCTTCGGAGCAGCTGGCACAGTATTTCGCGGATATTTCCCAAGGTACTCTACTTGGCAAGCTCCTCCGACATCATGGTTCTGGTCCATCGTCAAAATGCAGCCAGGCAACCAAGCCGGAACTATCACTCTCCGCTCAAAAGACCCTCGACAGGCCCCAGAGATCAACTTCAACTACTTCGCTGAGAAGGGAGATCGGGATCTTCAGGCTATACAGGAAGGTGTCGAGCATACCATGCGTATCTTCAACGCTACCGGTGAACCTTATGCTCCATTCAAGGTTATTGAGCCTAGACCTGGCGTCAGTATTCGACAGGGTATCATGGATGATGCGTTTAGTCATCATGCCAGTTCATCTTGCCGCATGGGACCGAAGGGAGATAGGAACTACTGTGTTGATTCAGAGTTCAAGATCAATGGCGTTGATGGTCTTCGGGTAGTGGATGCCTCGGTCTTCCCACGTACGCCGGGAGGATTCCCTGCTGCGCCGACCTTTATGATAAGTCAAAAGGCGTTTGGAGTGATTATGGGAAGTATCGAAGGATAGTTTGAGAACGAGTGATCGAGCTGAGAGTGCCTAGAACATATACACACTTTGAGACACATGCATCTTTGTTTGGTCAAGTGCTCCGTGAGAGGACAACTCTATAGTGTACTATATATCTATGGAGTCCATGGTCGAATTCTTCCCATAGTGCTGTTATCACTCATCCGATCAATATTTCTTAAACAGCTTCTGGTACTTCGAAAGTGTCTTCTTGTCTCCCTTCCAAACACTCTTCGCATCATCCACCGCATCAATATGCTCGCCAATGTAGGTAGCAACCATGCCATTTCCATGAGCTAACTTATCAATAAAGACATGCTCATCCGGTTCCACGATGTTAACATAGTAAGGGTGAGAAAGCATGTCGATCAGAACATCAGATGACTCATAAAGGAACATGGCAATCCCATCAAAGTCAACCAGCTCATTAGATACTGGCTCAGTGGCACCGGCATCGGTAGGGACGATCTTTCCTGCGACTCGGACCTAAGATGAGCAAGCGAGTGGTCAGATCGTGTAGAATGGTAATGAACTATCGATGTGAAGTGAATTGATGCCTTACCTGTTGGTAACGAGCGATACCGAAGTGGGTTGCCAAAGGGATCACTTTAGGTGCGTGCTGGGTATCCCAATACTGCCAGAACTCATCGAGCGTCATATTGGGGTTACGCTTGACGTAGGTCACCATCTGAAGCAGGCCAGAGTTTGAATGAGGACCTTTAGGCGATGCATACGCATTGCCGGCACAGGCCGTGGCGATAAGCAAAAGAGAAGCGAGTTGGTTCATGTTGGGTATGACGATTGAATGAGAGGATGAAACTGAAGGATACTGCCACGAGACACTTCTACGGGTATCAGGACTACTTATCGACGAGAGGAACCAACAGTCACGAGTCATGAGAATGTGATGAGATAGTCGGGCTGCATTAGATCTGCCTGGACCTTGGCATTTGGTGTCAGATTCCTACGCCCAACAAGATCTGGAAGCAGGTATCGACAGAGTTAAGAGCCAAGGTGCTCAGCTCGAATCCATCCCTGCAGATTCCAGAATCTATAACCCCTCTATAGGCTTCTATTGACCTTCCGAAGCGTCAAAGATGCCGTTTATAACTGGTTGAGTTGGCCCAAGACCCAACCGCGATGATCCAATCCGCTGAAGACTTCTCTTCCGCATTCCTACATCCAACATTCAGTCAATAGAGATCATCCATAACGGAATGAACGAACCGTAAATTCTACGAGATCCTTCAGTTGGTCAAACCGATTTGGCCCGATCCCCTTGCCAAGACATGGCTGACACGACCCGCCAATGGGAGTCGCCATAGACTCCTATTGACACCCATTTGGGGACATATCACCTGGACAAACACTTGAGACATGAGTGATAAGGCTTGCACTAGATCAATTATTACCAACGTCGTTGACGATCTCCGACAGTAGCAGTACGTACATCGGATGTTTCTGGATGAAGCCCCGGGGACCCCAGGTGATGCGTCTCCCAGCTACAGCTTGGAAGTCAGACTGACGGCAAAATGGCCACGGCGACCGAGATCTGTTGGCTCTACAGCCCTCGTCCGTTGAGACTGTTTGTCCATAGTGGACCTTCCCACCCACTAGCTCAGCAAACTCACAAGGTGAGGATTTCGGACTTTATCTGAATAGCAATGAACCAACACAAAACGCATTGATCATATCAACTATCCCTACATATAACACCTAGACAATTCTTTTCCGTGGAAATGAATACATCATATCTGACATGTCTTCTTATCCAATTACCAACGGTGTGACCACGTTTCTGCCTCCGCCAGAAGGATACGTTGTCGACTTTGACCATCCTCAACAGCAAGATGCACTCAAGCATTTTCTCATCTTTGGCATCCTTGGTTCTCTAGCTGTACTGTGTCTGTTGCAGAGATTATATGTCAAGTATTACATAACGCGGGGATTGAAGATTGACGATGGTATGTGATGGCTCAAATTGAGAGGGCTGTAGCTGACTTGGTATGTAGTTTTGATCACGCTGGCATGGGTATGACATCAAGTGAAAATGGAGAGGTTTTGTGAGGCTGACGTTGTGACTTGAAGATCTTCTCTATTGTCATGCAATCGGCCCAGATATGTGAGTACATCTCATCATTGTATTCGGCCCCTACTAAAACCTCAAGGGTCAATATCAATTGGAGGCCTATGTCATCATGCATGGGAAATGCCCATTGATGTATTCGAGAAGCACATGCTGGTATGATCTCCACCTCAACGCCACGGCCATCTGCTTACGCCTCATAGAGTTCTTACATCGCTGCTCCAGCCTTCATCATCTGCAACGGTTTCACCAAAAGCTCGCTCCTGACTTTCTACCTTCAAGTCTCTCCGCAGACATGGTTCAGAAGAGCGATATTTGTGACTATCGCTTTTGTTGTTCTGTACACCATTATCATTGCCAGCCTGCTGCTCTTCGGATGCCAACCGAGAGAGACAGCATGGGACCCTTACTTGTTCGCTAGCGGCAAGTGCATTGACTATGCTGTGATGTACATCATCATCGCTGTCGCCAATATCATCTCTGACATTGTTCTCTTCGCCATTCCTATGCCGATGATTATCAGATTGAAGATGCCGCTGGGACAGAAGATTGGCTTGGGTATCATGCTCGGCATTGCTACCATGTACGTTCACGTCAACACAATAACATCAGCGACTAACAGCAGAAGAACCGTCACTACGTCTATTATCCGCATGATATACCTACCCTCCCTCTTGGGAGCATTAGATATCCCATGGATCGCAGCCCCGGCAAACGTCTGGTCGTTCGTGGAAGTCAATCTCTTCATCATATGCGGCTGCATGCCGACATTCCGCAAGTTCTTCAAACGCTTTGCACCGAAATGGATGGGCTCGTCTAGCGACTCAGGAAGTTCAGAGCCACCTTCAAATGGTTCACTGCGTAAAGTACAGAGGAAGAAGCATACAGGCTACACGCAGTTCGATACATGCGGTTCTCTGGAGCTCGCGACTTACCCCGACACCGTGAGCCGAACAACGCAAATAACAACAGGGAGTATTTGCAGTGGAGTTATGGGAAACACGTTAGATAATGAGAGTGAGGAGGCTGTACTGCAGCCAGCTAAGATCGTGTGCACAAAAACATACAATGTCTCACATAGCGAACAGGAATAAATAGCGGTCAATTCGTCATTTTTCCCTTTACATCATTTTCACAAGCAAACTCTGAAAACATGCAGTGCTCCGACTTCGCAACGTTGCTGTGGTGTTGGTCGTGTTGCACAAGCCCCCAAAAAGTGAGCAAACTCGTCGATCACTAACCGATCCCCGATCGGCTACGTCAACGCGACTGTCAAAGCAAGGGCGCAATCTGAGCTTATATCCGTCCAAAAGCCAACCCTTCATCCTCAATCCTTCCGACTAACCGCAATCGTCTACTCTAATCTTGACTACTGACTGTCGAACAATTGATTGTGAAGATGTCGTCTTCTTCAGAGACAGCCTATGCTATGGAGTCGTTGCAGGAACAGCGGTGCGAGACTGATAGCCCGCCTGATACTGAACGCCAGGAAAATGTTCCTCAGTCACCGACGGATTCACTGCCGCCAACGGACCGTGGTAAAGATGCGTATCTGGCTTTGATGTGCTGCACAATGGCACAGCTACCAATCTGGGGTATCCGATCTCCTCACCCATCTCGCTTCAACACTAAGAAATCACAGGCTACTCCGTCTCCTTCGGCATCTTCCAAGAATACTACAGCCGACCCGAAAGTCCCATCAGCACAGCATCATCCGGAACAATCGCCACCATCGGAGCACTTCAACAAGGTGTAATGTATCTCATGATGCCGTTTGCGTTCCTCATCCTCACACGGTATCCTCGGCTGCGACACCTCTGCGGGCCGCTTGGTCTTGCTGTGACGGTCGCCAGTCTCACAGCGTCTGCGTTTGTGAACACCATCGCGGGACTTATCGCTACACAGGGGGCGCTGTACTCTATTGGTTGTGGGTTGTTGTTTTGTCCAATCTCGCATTATATGAATGAGTGGTTCGTTGAGAGGAAGGGGATGGCGTTGGGGGTTATGTGGGCTGGCAAGTCGGGGACAGGTATGACTCCAGAGTACTGGACTTAATATCGTATACTAACGTGTTGAAGGCATTGCGATGCCATTTGTCTTTGATGCTCTTCTTCGCCGAATCGGACTCAAGGCTACTCTCTTGGCCTGGGCTGGTACATCAGCCGCCATGACTCTCCCAACCCTCGTTTTCATCAAACCACGGACGCCGCTGCACAATCAGGCCCAGGTTCAACCGCTATCGTTCCGCTTCCTTCGCCATACGTCTTTTTGGATGATGCAAGCTGGTGTAATCATTCAATCGCTTGGATATCTCATGCCAAGCACGTACCTAGCCAGCTACGCATCAACGATCGGTCTACCCAGTATCACCGGTCCTATCCTTCTTGCCTTGTTCTCCGTAGCATCCGTCCCCGGTGGTATCGTGCACGGCATGCTTGGGGATAAATTCTCAGCAACTAAAGCCGTAACAATAGCATCAATCGGAAGTGCTCTGCCAATCTGGCTGCTATGGGGATTATCGCTGGACCTTGCAAACCTGGTAGTGTTTGTCATTGTCTACGGCTTCTTCGCCGGCGGCTTCAGCTCAACGTGGTCCAACATGTCAACCGACATCCAAAAAGACGACTCCGCCGCTGATTCAGCTCTGATTTTCGGCATGCTCATGGGCGGACGAGGTATCGGCTTTGTCACCGCCGGGCCACTCAGTGGCGCCTTGCTACAGGCAAAAGCACATCTGTCCAACGAGGCACTAGGTTACGCGACGCAATATGGACCCATGATTATATGCACAGGTGTCACTGCGGTGTTCGGTGCTTGGGCGCCTATGTGGAAGGGCATTCGGGTTGCTCTAGGAACATGCAAAGGTCGCTGAGGTTTCACGGGCAATGTTTCATGCACGTTTGGAATGATGAGCTTGTGCGGGGCGATGAAGATAACTGGGTCAACTGCGTACCTCGGTCAATAGAAGATCAATCACCCTGATCGATAACAAGGTTCGTCTCAATGAGGGGAAAACGTGGCCTTAGCCCGGACTTAGGCTCGGCTTTAGTGTAATCCTCATACCTTGATGTCATAAGCAACTCGGTAGATGGAACGGTAAAGAAGCACTCATTGTATGTATGTAAGCACTCAAAAAGAACCCCGATGACACCAAGCACAATAGGCAACTGGAAAGAATGCGTGTGTGTGCCAAACTCCATTATCTCCTGTGCAGTAGGCGTCATTGAAGCTCGGAAGTGACTGTTCGCCGGCCTATGCCCCGCTATCTTGAATTATTAATCCTAACGCCCCAATGACAAGACGTTGGGTGTTTGAGGCTGGGGATAGTCCCAAGCATTGGGTCCTCTGATTGGCTTGGTGATGGAGAGCTGCTACGCTAAACTGTCGTCAGTTGTTTGCGTGGAGCCATCATCGTTGTATCAACCTTCTTAATACCCCTCATTTCGCTTGGACCATCCAGAATGACATCAATTCCATTTATATAAGAAAAAACGCCCCTCCTCCTACCATCACACCTTCATTCCCATCCCTTCACTTCCAAAACAATCGACAAAATGCCTGTTGAAACCGCCTACGACCCCAAGGACATGCTGTTCCGCCACCTGGGACCTACTGGTCTCAAGGTCAGTGTCTTCAGTCTCGGTGGCTGGTTGACATATGGCGGTACGCAAAAGGGCGATATCGTGAAGCAGATTCTTCAAAAGGCTTGGGATCACGGTGTCAACACTTTCGATACCGCTGAGGTTTACGCCAATGGTGAATCTGAGGTTGAGATGGGTCGTGCCCTCAAGGAGCTTGGCTGGCCTCGTGATGAGTAAATATCCCCAAGCCCGCAAACTCGATTTATACTGACTTGTTCAGGTACGTTCTCACCACAAAGGTCTTCTTCGGTACTGGCCGCAAGGAGCCCAACACTCGCGGTCTCAGCCGCAAGCACGTCGTCGAGGGTCTCAAGAGCTCTCTCAAGCGTCTTGAGCAGCCTTACGTCGATGTCGTCTTTGCTCACCGTCCCGACTACGCTACTCCCATGAAGGAGATTGTTGAGGGATTTACTCAGGTCATTCGCAACTTGAACCTTGCTTACTACTGGGGTACTTCTGAGTGGACCGCTGCTCAGATTACCGAGGCTACTCACATTGCTGAGCGCTACAACCTCATTGCTCCTGGTAAGTTTCTTGATTGCTGGAAGTTGTGACAAATATTGACAGTGGTATAGTTGTCGAGCAACCTCAGTACAACGCTTTCCACCGTGAGCGCTTCGAGGTCGAGTACGCTCCCCTCTTCAACCAATTCGAGTATGGCACCACAATCTGGTCCCCTCTCGCCTCCGGCCTCTTGACCGGCAAGTACAACAACGGAATTCCCGAGGACTCACGATTCGCCACCAACAAGGCATTCTTCGAGAACACCGTCAACGAGCTTCAAACCGAAGCCGGCAAGGCCAAGATTGAAAAGGTCAAGAAGCTCTCCGAGGTCGCTGAGCGTCTCGGCGGCAACGTCGCCCAGCTCTCTCTCGCTTGGGCCCTCAAGAACCCCAACGTCAGCACTGTCATTCTGGGTGCGACAAAGGTTGAGCAGCTTGAGGATAATTTCAAGGCGCTTGAGATTTACAAGAAGATCGATGATAAGGTTTTGGAGGAGATTGAGAAGATTCTCGACAACAAGCCCAAGCCTGCTCCTACCTTTAACCGTGAGAGGCAAATAAAAGTTCTAGTATAGTCTAGATATGAATAATAGATCAATAATGACTGAATATGAGATTTGACCTTAACATGATGAGTGACGTGATTGATGAGACTGCTTATCTTGGGGGCTACAATAACTCTTATCGGGCGTGACTGATTGGACACGGCCAGGTCCAGGTCGTGCATCACGCGTGGGGTTATCGCGTCAGCCTGACTTCCGTTGACCATATCGCGAAAATGTTCGAACGACTACCCCATGAGCTTTTGAAGTTCATCATCAGCGAGGTAAGATGAACTTACTACTCTTACCTTACAGACTCTCATAATTCATCCTTGTAGATATCCACTAAAGACGTCAAGAATCTGTCGCAGACGTCAAAACACTTCCATTCTTCAACTCTGCTGACCGTCTGGGCATCTGTTGTTATCCCAGCATGGAGTAAGAACGATATTTACGGAATTAATATCGACGGCTTCCCCTTCGACAGATTAGTCTTTACGAAATCTATCAGTCTACGATTTGTAACCGAGAACAATGGAAAAGCTTGTCCGCATGATCGAAGACTTCAAACCTGTCAAGAAGCAAATGATGAGGAGATCGTCGACAAACTCGGTTCCTCTGAGAAGTTTAAGGAAGTCATCCTCTCGCTGCTCGAAAGATTTGAGAAGGAACAGTTGACATCGTTCAGGTTTGTCACCTACTTTCAGCAATTCACGAGGAAGGGCTGACAGAACCAAACCAAGCTGGGATCTAGGAACGTGTATACCGACTCCTATCCTGGGAAGCGATGACATTGTCACCCGTCAGCAGTCTACCATTAGTACTTTGAATCTCACGACCTATCCCTTTTGCCAGCGCCATAACTCCCGCGAACGAAAGATTGACCTATCCGCTTTCCGGCATCTTCTGAACCTCAGTTGGAGAGGGCCAAGCTCGGATAACCTCAGAGTATTTGCCACTGCACTCAAAAACAACAAACCGCACCTCGAAACCTTGGAACTTGACCTAGTCGACTGGCCCCACTTGCGCAAGGAGTTGGGCTATCGAAATGATAACGAGAGAGTGCGCAGATTGAGAGCAAGGGATTACATGAACAAAACGATTCTTGGCCTTGACATTCACTCGCCGCACATCACGTTTCCCAACCTACATACTCTAGTCCTCAGCCATGTACCTCTGACCGCGACTCTTGTACAGTCTATTAACTTTGAGGTTCTCAGATCGCTCACAATCCGGTCCTGTCCACAGTGGTACGATTTCGTGCTAGCAATAACACGAAGAAGAATCCCAGTGAGGTTAAAGAAGCTCGAGCTCCAGGAATCTTGGCCCAAGAATGACACAGCAACCGACGAGACTGAAGACGGGGACCCAAGCGAGGTTCTACTAGAATATTTCCAAGGGCTGGAAGAGCTTTGTCTTGACCAGACGGGCGATATGCTTTCAAATTATACATGGGAGAAGGTTTGCAATCACAGCTCTACGTTGAAGAGATTTGTGAATCATTCGAGTTCCTATGATGAGGAGTTGGAAGTGTGGACGAATATGATGATTAATGAGCGTGATAAGGAAAGGTGGTGGAACGATCCAACTTCGTCTCCTCTTTATAAGCTGGATCTCGACTTCATTGGACTGTCTTCTGAACCGATTTATCTGGTAGGCATTCAGACTTTCCTGCCTTCATATACTGACTTTGAACTTTTAGCTGGATGTGTTGAATCCATTTTCCAAGAAGGATTGTCTCAGAGTGGTTCATGTTCGTCAATCGCGTAAGAACATAGAGTACACTTGGTCATGGGGGGTTATGGTGATAGCCGACGATGCACCAGTTGATGACACTCCAGCGGTGGACAAAGGGGAGAATCCTAGTAATGAGTATCTGGAACTCATGTTCTGGGCATTTGTTGAGTGGGCGTTTTCTTACAAGGGAATCAAGTCCCTGGAGTACATCGTGTTTGGCGACTTCGGTCATCCAGAGAGAACAAGCAGGGGAAACCTGTTGATATGTCGGGAATGTTATGGATCCTAAGAGTTTCACATCATCAGGGAGTCATGTCCAGCTGCCGAGTGGGATTATGTCAAGAAGGAGTACGGCGATGCTTTGACGTCATGTCCCTCTGACCCATTGTTCGAGGTGCCAAAGAGCCCTGCACATTAAACACCAATAGCTCGATCTAAAGCAAATGCAACAAGATCCCCGTAGCAACATTTGAAATATTCCCAACCACATCCCAGAAATTCGTATTACTCGTGTTCCTCGTCTGCTCCAACTCCCTAATCCTCGCTTCCATCCTCCTCTTCTCCACGCCATGCGCCGCAACCTGCGCATTACTCGCATCCCTTATCTGCCTATTCAACCTCTCAACCTCCCCCCTCCACC